>JAIUCT010003712.1:0-10748 GCA_021307375.1 Tetraneura akinire | reverse complement strand
AAAATTTCAAAATTTTCATTACATTTATGACATAAATCAAAAATTAATAACTATAATTATATTACAAGTTTTTTTTGCATAAGTACTGTACATTATTGTCACTTGTAACTCTGTAAGTTGAAAATAATCCTTAATTTGGTATGCAAAACTAGCAAGAAGAATAATTTATATTAAATTTATAATTAAATTAATTGAAATCCATATCTGTTAATGTTATTAAAAAATATATCAGAAGGTTGTTTACTATATTAGTATAAATATTAATATTGAAATAATAATTTTTAAATATTTTATTTTAAAGAACTAAGAAAACGTAGTATAAGTGTTAATTATAAATGTGATCATTGTAATGACGCTTTTCGGCGGGCTTCAGATTTAAAAAATCATGCTATAGTTCATCAATCTACTAAAAGGTTTTTTTGTTCATCTTGTGATAAAAGTTATTCAACTAAACAATCATTAAATAATCATTTATCTAGAGAACATAAATCTTTGGATAATCAAATAAGCGACCAAGTTAGGTTATTTAAAGTTAGGTTACTTAAGTAAGTTAGGACATTTTAATTAAAATTGTATAACAAAGTTTAAGCACTAATTAATGTGAAAATTTAAAATAAATAAATTATAAATTTAATTACAAAAAAAATAAAAATAAAAATAAAATAGATATTGCATTTTATAAGTATTATAAATATATTACGAAAAATCTATAAAAAATCATTTTAATATAATATTATATATATATTATATATAATAATTCAAAAAATAAGTCTATTGCAGCCATCAAAAAGTAAAATACAGTACATCTATTTTATAGAAAATTACTGCAGTGTTAATTTTATAATATTAAGCTTTCTTAGAAATCATTAATTAATAACTATAGGTTAGGTTAGGATTAAGAAACTACAAAATATTTTCATTACTTGAATGGCGAGACTGCTTGCCAAACAACTTTTTTACATTGCACACCTCCTTGAATCCATTCACATTCAAAATTTCTTGCTATTACAGGTTTACTTTTATAAATATGAAATCTAAGTAGTACAAATGAACATTATTTTTCTCATTTCAATACATATTAAAATATTACGTTTTTGTGTTTTCATCCCTATGAGGCATTGCAAACACCGGGCAATCTCCACAAGATGTACTTAATGCCAACATACCAATTTTATTATTAGACTTATAATCACCAGAAGGACACCATGCCATATCCCATACAGCACCAAAATCATGAGCTAAACCATAGGACATATATGGCAAATTAGTAACTTCATAACTGAAAAAGTGCATTATTTAATATACCTGTAAATACAATTTTTTAGTAGTTATTAATTTTTATTTATAATATAGTTTACTTAATATTATCTAATGAATTGAATATCCATAATTGTACAAGAGATGGATATCTATAAATTTCCATCTCTTTATGTTCTAAATCAGGTTTAGGATGACATTATATTGCCAAATACTGAGTTTTAATATTTTCTGGGACAGGGCACAATGACATAGCCCACCAGTAAATAACCAATACATTCCTAAATATAATATAAAATTATATAAAAGTTTAAAAACATCTATAATAAATATACCATCAATGTAAATAGATTCGAAAAGATCGACACTAATTTCTTCTTTATTTGAATTCAATATTTTACATGATTTATTAACAAATGGTAAATAATCCATTAATTCATTATTATTTAAAAGCAGATTGAAAATCTTCATGACAGTTAGTAGTCCAGAATGTTTTTCTAAAACTAAACATATTAATTTATTTAATGTTAAACCAATATTAATTAAATTAAAATGTAGATCTTACAAATAGTAATAATTTAAAAGTGGCTTCACATAAATATTTTTGCATGCATCATATGTATCTGTTAAAAACCCAATGTCAATTTATTTTTAAAAAAAAGTAATAAGAATGTTTTGTTAATTATTTTAATTTAAACTCACCAATTATATATTCGTTCAAATAATTGTATTTTCAATATCATTTATGTCAACATTATGAACCTCAAAAATATGAATAATAACATCATTGATATTCATTGATATAAAATCACACAATCGACACATTTTATTCTATAAAATAAAATAAAATATACATAAATTATTTACATATTATAACAATTCTCACTTTCTTTATTATCTATAATTAATGATAATAACAAATTTATACTAATAATTACATAAAATTCTGTCACATATTTAGTATCTGGATGAAAACTTAATACATTAGGAGGTCTTCTTCCTCTTCTTGATTTAAATGAACTCTAATATCAAAAATAATAGTTACTAATTTTAGTAATTTTTAATTTAAATACCTTAACTAAATATAATTAAAATAATATTTATAATGGCAATAACTATATCAGAACTGAAAACAGGAACAATAATTTATATTTGTCAATCAAAAAGCAATATTTTATAAAAAAATATACAAGTGTATAAGTAAGAAATATAATTAAATAAATTATAAATATAGCAGTTAACATATATTTTAATTAAATACAGACTTCAAACATTCGAATAAGTTAATTAAAAAAAAAAAATTAAATTAAAACTTACATCTGCTTTAAGAACAGATACAGATGCTATAGTAACATTACATTACGATCATTTTTTAACTGTGCACCTTTACAATTGTGCACCTTTACAATTCTTTAATTTGTGAGTAGATAATGATGATGGTTTAACTTTATTACCACATACGAGTACATCACAATTTACTAATAACAGATTTGTATCATATAAGAAAAATGCAAAAAAAAATAAATAAATAAATAATAAATATTATTTAGTATTTTAGTTATAGAATGAGAATTTTACAAAATTATTTAATTTCTTAAATTTCTTACTTTTATTTATTAATATACATATTGGATTTAATAAACAATTACTAATCATATATTTCTAAAGTTAACAAATATACAAAATTATTATTAAAAAATAAAATTGTAAACCTACACCATTAACTTATTGGTTTTTGACAACAAAATATATATTTTATACTTACATTATTACTTTTATTACAAAATATTACATGGCTAGCAAAACCTATAACACTCTTTTTAACAATTTTACAATCTTCACAAATCAATTTTACTGATCGTTTACGAATCTGAAAGGTATAAATTGTCTTAATTTAGTCAATACATCATCATATTTTTCTAAATCCTAAATTATAAACAAAAAATATATTATAGGTAATACAACATTCTCAATATTAATAGTTCAATTACAAGTTTTTCTTCACCATCAATCCAACACAAGTTATAATGTACAGAACAATGTTTCTGATATTCTTTAAAGGTCATTTCTTTTCTGCAGCGTCCACAAGTTACCTTAAAATTAAAATAATTTTTTGAGTATATACCGGTGGACGTAAACAAAATACTTTTGCGGTTTTGGAAGGGATTTTAAAATAGTCTAGAGTTCTGGACTCTAGACCATTGATTTTATTACAAAATCTATGGTTAAACTTTATTACAGTTTAGGTAATTTAATACGCTCTTGTAAATATCTAAATCAGTCGTTCTATATTAATTATTTAATAATAAAATAAAAAAAATAAAGGTATTGTGTAGCATGTTTCCTAAGGCAGTACGCAAGGTCTCTAACGATTCCTTGGCTATACCATAGGTATGCAATTCAAATAAACTCACTATTGATAAATTTTTTTCATTTAGTTCTTCCATTAATAATTGATTATTTAACATTTCTGTTTTATCCTAGTATAAAATAACATTTGAATTATATACTATTAATTATTCATTATTTTTTAAAATTTTAATAAACAAATAAAAATTTTACTGGTCTGTATTGACACTGTTTTATATGGCTAGCAAAACCAGCAACACTTTTTTTCTCTTCTTGACACCATTCACAAGTAAATTTTACTTTTTTTTTCAATTGCAGCATATTTTGGTAAAGTTGCTCGTAATAGACGTTTTATTATATTTTCATCATCAAAGTCCTAAAATATAAATATGTATGTTTTGAATAATGTTAAATACTTACTCATTTGCTAAGTGGTAAATATTATAACACAAATGTTATTCCTTATTGAAAAATATAACTTACTGGCTTTTCATCATTATTTATCCAACATAAATTATAATGAGTTAATTTATGATCTATTTCATATTCCTTATACGACATGCTTTTATCACACAAACCACAAATTACTTTAATAAACATTAAAAATATATTATAAGAGTTCCAAATATAAGATAACAATAAACATACCATTGAATTAGAGTCATATATTTTTGACTTCACTTCATCATCTGTAGTAATCTCATCAAGATTTGACAATGATACCTTAAATATGATTAAATTAATAAAATAATTATGTTTATAGTTTAATTGCATAAAACTATTAAAATGTATAAAACCATAATAAATTCGTACCTGTGCTATATTTTCTCTCATGGAACATTTCTTAATATGATTAGCATAACCAAACACACTTATCTTTTTATCTTTACACCATTCACATAAAAAGTAATTTTTTTATCACGTTCAGCATGTTTTGGTAAAATTGTACGTAATAAAACAGCAATTTTATTAACATCTAAATAATCCTAAATAAATAAATATTAAATAATCAATATACTTACATTAATAAGTAATAGAGTATTTTTAAATATTAAGATTAAAATTTCAACATACCAATTTTTCTTCACCATCTAACCAACATAAATTATAATGTTTATATCTATGTTTATTTGTATATTCTTCATAGGCCATATTCTCTCCACAGCGGCCACATGAAATCTTAAAATTAAATAATAACAGTATATCTTAAACATAAGAAAAAATTAATTCTTTAATAGTGATTAAATAAAATAATGAAAGAAATATTTTATAAAGTGGATAGATTTCTCAGTCTACAATAATTTAAAAATAATTTAAATTTAACTTTATCAATAATAAATTGGTTTAATATATTATTTTACATGTGCTATGAAATAAAAATGTATGAAAATGAAAATATAATAAGTGTAAAAAGTCAAATTGCATACTTATTATACATAATTATGTTTAATACTAAATAGTAAAGACTATTAATTTAGATAATTTAAATTATTACGACCTATAAAAGGGTCTTATAATAGTATATTATTGCGGTTCATGATATGCAATATATTACAATTGTAGTACATTTTTATTCATATTCATGTTGGAAATTTTTATTGGTAGTTGTATTTCTAATTGTGTATAACTACTTCTGTATTTTGTATAACAGTGTACCTAAATGCTTTAAAAGTAAAATAATACTAGAGTACATTCTTATAACTCATTCGTAAATCATTCATTTTTAATATTTTATTTTGAAAATCATGATCTAGGTACACAAACAAAATATATGAAATTATATTATTATCACCATTTTTTTTTTTTATATGTAAAAGACCATAAAATGTAAAAAATGTAATAAAAATTAAAAGTTCAAGTGAAGGGAAAAATTATATCAAATAATGAACCACAATGTACCTACTGCATAAAAAATAATATACTGAATATTGGTAGTTGCTATTATCAAGAAAATTAAATCTTCTTTGACTACAATTTTTTTTCTGTAATGTAATGAATATCGGAATGTAATGTATGAATTGTTTATTGTATAGATAGTAAATATTTATTAATTTATTTACCGTAGAGTTTTTATTATAAGTAGTACATAATGTAGTTGAACTAGTATGAGATTCCTCCAAAACTGTATTATTCAACATAGTCTATAACAGAAAGATTTTAAAATTTAAATAAATAAATTTAGATATCAATTATCTATCAAAAATTTAAAAAAAAAAATTATTTTATTTGAATAGTATAAATTTTTAAAAATTTTTAATAAATAAAATTTAGATTGAACAGCTAATAATGCATGTGCATACATCTAAGTAAATTATTATATGTATATAGTTTGATATGTGCTCAAGAGTATATTAAATATTCAATATTTAATTTAGCCAAGTTTTAACATATAAAGTTGATTTCATCCCTAAAAATGATGGAAAAAACAAAAACATTGTGATCAAAATGGTTGGTTACCATTTAAAATAGTTTTGAGTGCATTCATGAAATTAATGTTTTAAATTATTTTAAATATTATTATTGATAGTATTCAAAGTATTAAGAAACTGTATAAAATATAAATATAATAATTTCTATAATAATAAAATTGTATTAATTATTAATAAAGTTTATAGCACATATAATTCTCACTGATGAATCATGCGTTATATTATTGATAGTTATGAAATCATCAATTAATTCGTCTTTTATTTTCACTTAGTCCGTTATCCATAATGAAAACAGAATCAATTTCTCTAATTGTATATTTTCGTATTTCAATTTTCACACTTTCTTATTCTCGGTATTGGTCACTTCACATGTTCACATAATATTTTGACAGTGAAAACGTACATTTAAAAAATATCGTTCAGTCATTTTTTCCCGAGTCCTAATTATTAATTTAATTAATTAAATAACTATAAATTAAAAATTTATAAACCACAAAATTTAGAAAAATAAATAAATTTTTCTATATTACGCACGTAAATTCAACCACAGATTATGTTGAATTTATGATTATGTACAGAAAATATCATGTGTCAACTATGGAAGAGCTGAAGCCACAGAAAATATATTGATATAAATTAATATATATAATGTATGGGCAACTGCCTTGTTAAAATAAATGACAATGCAGTCAGCGCTCATGCCGCTCATGATGTTATATATGATATATATATGGCTATATGTAGATCTTAGATCATATACAATGGATGGGAGCCACCTGGTATATTTCTCGTATATCAATTAGAAGCCAACATAACTATTATGGGACCTATTACATATGCGCATGCGTCACCTCTTATATATTGCGATATTTCCACATTTTCGTTCGAGAAACAATAATTTATTATATAATATATTTCATCGCTTTTATTTGAAAATTGTATTTATCCACCAACTTATGTAATTTATTATTATTGAAAATGAATTAATAATAAATATATTTACCTATTATAAAAACAATTATTTTTTATCAGTATACTGGGTAATACATATTGATATTATATTTAGCATCCTTTTAAATTCCTATCAATTATTAATTTATAAAATATTTAAATGTTATATTATTATGACGTATTGTATATTTAACACTAAATTGAAAGAGTTGATCAAAAATTATCTTTAAAAGATTGGTAAAAATGTTTATTGTACCCAACCAATAACTGTATAGTCATAAAATACATTAAGCTAAATGTATAAATTAAATAATTATTAAATAGAATGAAAATATATTATAAAGTAGTAATTTTTGAATACTTTTAGAAAAGGTATTTTACTATAGATTTATAACAATATAAATAATAGTCAATAGCAATTTTATAATTTATTTTTAAGTCTTTACATTTTATATATATTATAACTAGAGCAGAGGACTTGTAGCTCTAAAAAAAGGCTAAATATGTTATGCAAGCACTTATGCACTTAAAAACTCTAAAATATGCACTTTTTTATGCTATTAAAATTTCATTATATAGATTAATTATAAAAAATATTTAAAATAAGAAACATTACAAATACTAACTAAATTTAATTATACATTTTATTTGCTATACTATTAGTCCACGACCAATAACATATGAATAAAAACTTAATCTTAATGAAACTTTCACAATTTTTTTAACTTAATTTTATTAAAATGTATGTATAAATTACGTGTTATTCATTCATTCTTCTGACCCTAAAAAAAATTACCAATATGTTAGAATTTTTTACGGAGCACCGCAATTACAGGGAATCTAAATAATAAAATTATTTATTTTTATAAATTGTTCAAAATATTTCCCCAAAAACCATAAATAAGTTAAATATGTCTCAAAAACCGAAAAATATCTAAATATGCAAAAATATGCACCATAAAATTACAGATTTGGCTTTGTCGTAACATGAAACATTTTTCTATATAGTTGGCCTTTTTTTACGGCTGCGCAAAACAAATATGCAAATGCTATAAGTCCTCTGCTCTAATAATAACACATTAATTTTTGAATACTTTTAGAAAGGGTATTTTTACCGTAATTATAATATATAATATTAAAATAGTCTAATATAAAACATTTCAATCGTGGTTTATTTTGAAATTCTTTGACGTAATATTTTGTGGATCGTAACGCGTGATTAAATGACGTTACTTTGATTTGTTTTAGATTCTGAGCGAAGCGAAGAATGTATTGGTTTTACAATTATGTGGTGTCTTTTTTTGGATTTTTTCTTATATACATTCACAATATGCACTATAGTTATCTTTAAAGCACGATAAATTATTTACGTTATTCATTCATTCATATTAATTTTGACTTTAAAATATTTAAACCTAAACATAGTCCTTAAAAGTGTGTAAGTAGTCTAAGTACCTATTACTAAAGTCTAAAATTTACATTTTAAATTAAATAAATCTGACATTATAAATTATATGTATACTGCGTATCGTGTTATTTATAACTTTATAAGTATCTAACATTAATGAGCCAACAATGGGAATTATAACACCTGATATTTGGATGAAAATACTTGAGTTATATCATTATTATGTCGATTGTAAGGACTGTAAATAATTAATAGTATTTTTGTTGACAAATAAAAAAATTATATAGGTAATTGATAATATAAAGTACCGATATATAATATGTACTAATATTATGATTAATGAATAGACACTTAATTTTTTTATTTTATTTAAATACGAAAATGCCTTTAAAAATGAAAAATGTAATAGTGAAAACAAAATAAATAATAATTAAAATGTTAATTCAAATTCAAACTTTAATATTAATATAATAATATAATATGTTATAATTTTGTGTATTTTCTACATACGAGTACTTTGGATTTTAACTATTAAGAAGATAAATATTTCCATATAGCACTCGCATTATTTTATTCAAAAAAGTTTTTAACGAAAGACTATAAAATATTGAAATAACTTTTTTTTATTGTTTTGATAAACATATATTTTTACATTGGGAAATGGCCAGTGCCGCATTAAGCCAAATTGCCGCTAGGGGCAATATTAAATTTGCCGCCTCTACATATATTAAAAAAATATCATATGATTTTCACCTCTCTTTTTTCGCTATCATAAACACAGCAGTAATATATTTTAATACGTTTCTCCGTTAGTTTTAAAATATTAAAAAGTAACTACCTATACAATAAATTTATACTTAATTTTTTTTTTTGAAACTCATTATTTATTATACTTATAATATAATTAATTAGAATTATAATTAAAAATTAAAATACATTTTTATTAACTTATATTAATTTTTTCCTTGATTTCAAAACTGCAAATTTATGAATTATATGTCCGACCAATCAATTTGTTGTAAAAGATTATTTATTTTCTTTCTATATTTAATATGGATAGTGATGACATCTTTTCGTCAACTAAAGCAGACCTTAAATAATTTTTTATTCTTTTTAATACTGAAAATGATCTTTCCCCACTTGCATTGGATGAAGCCATACAACAAAATATTCGCAATACTATTTCTACATTTGGAAATGTTATCAAAAGGGAAGAATTTGTGAGGCATTTTAAAAGACTTCTAAATTATGTAAACATAAATTTCACAAACACAAAACTGTTGTCTATGGTTTATCCTCTATCGAAATAATTGCGTTGAGACTGTGCCGACTGTGGTTGTCGACTGTCGTCTGTCGATGATAAAATATTAAAATTACTAATAATTATCAAATTATTAATCAAATACGTTTTTTACGATTATTATTTGGTCATACAACCCGCATTGCCCGCAACATCCAACAGGCGACAGCACTTCATTGTGATTAAGGCACACACCGAAAATTAAAAGTTATAATTAACACAGGCACACAACTGTCAACTGTGGTGCATTTTGTTATTATTGAATCGTTGGTAGATTATATTATTATTGATATTATTTTTTATTAGATTCTGAGCGAAGCGAAGAATGAATTGGTTTTACAATGATGTGTGATTATTTTTTGTTTTTTTTTTTTTTTTTTTTTTTTTTTTGTCTGTGTACAAAAATACTACCCGAAATAATGCCACGAATAGGGTATGTTTCCGGTAGCAAAGTGGATGTAGTTGGTACTTTACTTAGGTCATTTTTTGAATTTCTCAAAATTGACGCTATGCGGTAGAAAAAACGGCGAAAAAATGACGAAATAACTGCATTTTTCGCGAAAAATGAAATTTCGACGAATTCGATTTCTATATTTCACGATAACTCAGGCAATTTTTAAGATAGAGACCTGAATTTTGTTTTGGATGTTCACATAGCTACTATATATATGTGGTATAATTTTGGAACCGTTACATTAATTTTTCTCCAAAATATAGGACTTTGAATATTTCGTAAAATTCACGTTTTTACGTATATAATGTGTGATAAAATTGTCAATTTTGGGTATTTTAGTCTGAAAATTTTACTGAAGTATACTTACATATTACTTAACATCATACTAAAATATTAGAAAAATCCATTGTCAAAATTTTTTTTTATAGCCGTTTTAAGTTGATATTTTTAGGAAAACGAAAATCTTAGAATCCATACGTATAAATATTCTGAAAACACTTTCACTACCCGAAATAACCCTTCCATTTTCACCAATAGCTAGTTTCAGATGTAAAAGTGGATGTAGATGGTACTTTATTTGCAAGCCCGTATCCAGGGGGG
>JAIUCT010003641.1:0-10463 GCA_021307375.1 Tetraneura akinire | reverse complement strand
ATCCGACGAAAAGTATTTCCGTCCGCGTTTCGCGCAAGTCGGGATGGGCAGTTGAACTTACCGGTGTGTAGTATATACGATTCGTATTATACGTACACGACCGTGTCAACTCTCCCCCACTAAACTGTCCAACCGGGGTGATATCATCACGGGAGCGTGAAGACTCGAGGATCGGTCTCTCTACATGCATCGCTGAGTCCTAGCGTAAGACTCAGCGGGCTCAGGGTCAGGCGCACCGGTTCTTCGAGTCGAAGAAACCAGCCTTGCCCGACCAGGGTAGAAGGGCCGGGGAGGAAGAAAAAAGAATTCAAAGGCTGGCTCGGCGCTCGAGGAATGCCTCAATCTCTTCTTCCAGGGCCTTCAGTTTCGATGGGACCTCGACCTCGTCCGCGGCTTCTGGCTTCCCCTCATCCACCTCCATCACTGACTCCTCGTTGGCTGCTGCCTGACTGGAGTCGTTGGTGGGCGTGGCGGAAGTGGAGACTTCGCCAGCGACCTCTGGCGTTTCCGGTCCCTCGGCTGTCGGTTTTGCCAGCCGGAACTGTTGCGATGGCCCCTTCCGCTCTGCCTCGTTCCGCTGGCGTTTTTCAATTTGTTTATTTTTTCGGTAGCTCTCGAGGCGAGCCGCCGATTTTTTTTTCGCCGACGGAGAGGCGTGAGCGGTTGAGTTTTTCGTGGCCATCTTTTGGGTCGGCTTCGGACTCCCTCTGTTGGTCGTTGCTGATGGTTTTGGTGGACCTGTTGATGGCCCAGGTCGTCCTGGAACCAACAGCTTCCGATTCGGGGTTTTGCCCGGTAGCTGACGCGGTGTCCCAGTTGTGGTTGTCGCGGGCGGTGCTGGCATGTTGGCCACGCAAGCCTGCCATCCCCGCAAGAAAGCTTCCCCACAACGCTGGGTGTTGCTGAAGCTCGTTGGTGGTGGCTCCTCGGACCTGGAGTGGTGTCAATGAGTAGCCTTCAAACTGTCCACCCAACTCCTGAAGGAGCCGTTGACCCTCCAACTGGTTCCGGACCAACGCCTGCAGTCGCTGTTGGTAGGTGTCTGCAGCTGGGTTGACGGTGCTTGCGGTCTTCTTCCTTGGGTCGGACATTCTGAAGGAAAGGACATAGAAAATATAGAAATAATATAAATGATGATTTTCCTATGTCACTGAGGTCTAATTTAACCCTCAGCGCTACCTTCAGCACCACGCGCTGGTTTTAAACACGAGACATGGAGTTTTCGGGGTGGTCGTTGGTCAGTGAGATAAACTCCTAACCCTATTCGTTCCACCAATCGAACAGGCCCTAGCCACTTAGGCGCGAAACCTGCGTGAAACCCCTTATCCGCGTTTGAGAGGTGATGAGCTTTGTAATAAACCCAGTCACCGATATCGAATTTTACTTCGGTCGATGCAACTGGATTCATTTTATCAAGTTGATTTTCAAAAGCTCGCCTCTCACATCCTCGTCTATGTCGATATATCTCCTGCGGCGAAACGGTCGGAGGATCAACTAGAGTCCAATCGCCAGGTCGTTTAGCTTCTCTACCGAGAACCAATACCGACGGCGGGAACCCTGTGGCCTCATTCAACCTATTCCGAATCGCGAAGAGTATCGACGATAGCTGTGTGTCCCAAGAGCGATGACTTTCACCTATTAGGTGAGTTCGCAGCCCTTTCTTTAGCTCTTGATTTCGACGTTCGACGGGGTTAGCCCTCGGGTGGTAAACCGGAGTAGTCCAACCCTCCGCCCCCCATCGGTCGAGTGCTCTGAGCATTTCGTGAGACGTGAACTGCGTACCATTATCACTGAGACATACGCGAGGGTACCCGAACCGCGAGAAAAACTCACGTTCGAGCGTTTGCACAATTGTTTTAGAGGTAGCGGTACCTAACGGATAAGCTTCTACCCACCTACTAAAACAGTCTGTGGCCACTAGTATGCATGTTTTGCCTCTCCCTGTGCGTGGGTAGGGGCCCATTAAATCAATACTAATGACCTCCCAGGGCTGTCATGGTTTTCTAGACCTTATGGGGTCTGATGGTTTGAAATTTAGGGGTTTCGTACAAGCGCATATGTGGCATGCGCCTACATATTTTCTCACCTCGTTTCTCACCCCCTTCCAATAAAACCGTTGTCGAACAGCCCTGAACGTTTCTTTCCACCCTGGATGACCTGCCAGGGTGTGATCATGATACCGCCATAAAACAGAGTTAGACTTGTCTAGGGGTATTACGACTGGGTAGGATGAACTGTCATTGTACACATCTAACCTTTTTCTGAGAAGATCTCCCACCATGCAATAATTATTCTGCTGGGCTTTCGATCTCCGGGTATTGTTAGCCGGACAATCAGCGGTTATGCTGTCCATTACTGAACTTACATAATGATCACCTGATTGCCATTCTTTCAATACCTCTTCTGAGAAAGGTGTGTCAATGGTTCCCTCCCTATCACCTATCAAAGAGAAAAGTCTATCAGGAGTGCTATCAATACTTTGATGATTAGTTATGGGCACTCCCAGTAGGTTCTCGTCGAGTAGGTCTTCATTAACTGGTTGACCGTCAGATGGGTTACGCGACAGCATGTCGGGGGCCTGATTTAGGCATCCCGGAACATGTGTTGTTTTAAAGTCTAAGTTACTTAGTTGTAATGCCCATCTGGTCAGTTTAGACTTTTGGTCTTTAGTTTTATGTAACCAAGTTAATGCTGAGTTGTTGGTAAGGAGTTCGAAAGGTCCTGGTTCGAGATAAGGACGAAATTTGTCAATAGCCCAAACCACGGCCAAACACTCTCTTTCGACTGCTGCATACCTCTTTTGTGTCTCACTTAACTTTTTGCTAGCGTAGGTAATGATTCGTCTTTTCTCCGGTCTGTCACCCCATTGGAAAAGAACAGCACCTACACCTATTTCGCTTGCATCAGTTTGGAGACAAAAGGGTTTACTGTAGTCGGGAGAGCTTAGCTTTGGAGACTCGTACAGGGCATTTTTGATAAGATCAAATGCAATCTGTTCGGTCTGTGTCCATCGCCATTTGGTTCCTTGTTTAAGTAAATTTGTTAGGGGTGTAATGGTGTCGGCGTAATTATCTACGAACTGACTATACCAATTGCATATCCCTAAAAATCTACGAAGCTCCTTAATTCGACGAGGTATTGGAAATTCCCTAATCGCGTTAAGCTTTTCAGGTTGTTTTCCTATTCCCTCTGAGTCCACCAAATGTCCCAGAAATGAGATTTCGGTTGTTCCTAATCTGCATTTCTTTGGGTGGCATGTCAAACCATGTCTACTTAAGCGTTCAAGAACTTTGGTTAGATGTATTAGGTGGTTATCCAAGTTATCCGAAAATATTACTATATCATCAAGATATACTTGAACAATATTATCCAAATAACCTCTTAAAACCTCGTTCATGAGTCTCACAAAAGTCATGGGTGAATTTTTGAGACCAAACGGGAGAACTCTGAACTGGTAGAGTCCTCTGCGTGTACGGAAAGCTGAATACTCCCTGGAATTATGATTTAAGGAAACCTGCCAATATCCGGATTTTAAATCTAAAATACTGTAAATCTTGGCTCCTCTCATATTCCTTATCATGTCATTTAAATTTGGCATGGGGTAAGCATCAGATTCTGTCACTTCGTTTAGTCGCCTATAGTCAACGCAAAGTCGGAATGAGCCGTCTTTCTTTTTCGCTAATACTATAGGAGCTGCCCAGGGTGAGGTGCTTGGTTCAATTAACCCTTGCTCCTCCATATCCCTAACCATGTCGCTTATGATGTTTTGTTTTTCGACGGGATAAGGGTATGGATTTAGTGCAATAGGTGTATGAACTCTGAGTCGTATTTTTTTTTTTTTTTTTTTTTTTTATTAAACGCCTTTTTTCGGCAATTACAAAGAAAGTAAAATATAATTTTGTTTACAGTAATTAATTATATATATAAAAATAATGAAAAAAAAAAAAAAAAAAACACAATAATATTTTAGTTAAAAATAGAAAATATACAATGAGAGCTTAAGATTAAATTAATATACAGGAGTTAAAATATGAGGTTACATTAAACTAAGACTAATTACATTACACGTGATGGAGGGTAAAGAAAAGAAAAAAAAAATAAATAAGTTGATTTGAATACTGATATAGACATGGTATTATTTAGATTATGATATTTGTGGGGGGAGTAAAATTTAAGAGGAGTTGATGATACGTAACATTCTATGAATAGGATGATTATGAATGTAATTAGTGCGATGTGTAGGAATATGAAACAGGGAGTGTGAGCGAGTTGGGTAAAAAGGGACACGGAAACTAATAGTAGACAAAAGATCTGGGGCATCAATAGAACCACTAAGAAGTGAAGTGACAAATGAAATGTCAGCGTTACGACGGCGAGAAGCAAGGGAGGGAATATTAAGAGAGGAGCTAATAGAACTATAATCATGTCGGGGATGTGGAATTTTCAGTAAGAAAGCGACATAGCCAAGGAATCGGTTTTGGACTCTCTCAAGTCGGAGTTGGTCTTTGGCCAGATGGGGATGCCACACAACAATTCCATATTCGAGGATAGAACGAACCAATGAAAAATAAAGAACACGAAGACAAGGGACAGATGTAAAAAGCATTGTGTTGCGTTTAACGAAGCCTAATACTTTAAGAGCTTTACCAATGGTAATATTTATATGATTTTCAAAAGAAAGAGAGGGAGTAAGATAGAAACCAAGATCTTTAACAGCATAAACACGTTCTAGTTGAATGTCATTTAGATGATAAGAGTGGAAGATTTGCTGACGTTTCCTACTAAAGGTAATAATATGACACTTACTAATGTTGAGAGTTAGACCTATATCTTGCGTCCATTCGCTGAAGGAGTTAAGATCTGATTGTAATTTAAGGCAGTCAGAAGGAGAGTGAATTTTAAGGAAGATCTTAATATCATCAGCAAATAACAAAACTTTAGTGTTGGGGAGAAAATTTTTAACAGAGTTTATGAAGAGAATAAAAAGGAGAGGACTAAGATGACCCCCTTGTGGTACACCCGAAGAAATAGGAGCTGGGTCTGAAGCAGAACCATGAACTTTAACAACTTGCCTTCTGTTACTAAGATATGATTGAAGCCATGATAATAAAGGATTACCAATGCCAAGTTTATCAAGTTGACCAATTAGACGAGCATGATCGACAGTGTCAAATGCTTTTTTAAAGTCAGTATACACTGCATCCACTTGGCAACTCTCCTCAAAGCTATCTAAAATGTAAGTAGTAAAAGCAAGGCTATTAGTGACAGTTGATTTTCCCTGACGAAAGCCATGTTGGTCATCAATTATTATATGGTTGAAACACCTCTTAGTACTGTTATATATAATTGATTCAAATAATTTAGCAATATGAGGTAGGATCGATATAGGTCTATAATTGTTAACTAAAGTAGGATCGCCAGATTTATAAACAGGTGTAACTGAGCAAGTTTTCCATATATCTGGGAAAACACCCTCATCAAGAGAACGTCTAAAAAGAATAAATATAGGATAAACTATGGAATCACGGCAATTGTAAAGCAATCTTGCTGAAATACCGTCTGGACCATTAGAAAAGTTATTTTTTAAGTTGGACAAAGCAGCGTGAACATCATCGATATTAAAGTGGCAGTTAGAAGGGAGAGCATAAGAGTATGTATTATAATGAGACACATGTGTAGAAGAAGAAAGAGGGGAGTTAAAAACAGAAGAAAAATACTTGGAAAACAGGATTGCAGACTCAAGGGGCGTGTTAGCAGTTTCGTTATACAAACGTACATTGCATGGGATTGAAGACGAGTGGTTTAGTTCTCTAGTATATTTCCAAAAAGTGGCTGGTTTTTGATAGAGCATTGCTTCAGTGTTTTTAATGTAAGCTTGGTAGTCAGACTTAGACAAACGTTTGCATTTAGAACGAAGTTCTGAAAAAGTATTATAATCTATACGTAACTTAGTACGTTTATAGATGGCATGAGCACGTTTTTTTACCAAAATAAGGTTCTTAAGAACATTAGAAGTCCAACTTGGGAATTTTGGCATTTTAAAGATTCTACTAGGAACAAACCATTCTATAGATTGAAGTATGGCTTCATTAAAAACAAAGGCCGCATCATCAATAGAGTATAACAAAAAGGTAGACTCCCAATTGTAATTGTTAAAAAAATCAGAGATGGCGGAGTAGTTGGCAGATTTATAGTCTTTGTACGTATGGGCAATGGTGTTTTCACTTAGAGATTTTACTGGAAATTTAATGGATAAGGGAGGGTGGTAAAGGTCAGGGATTACAAGATATTCAATAGCTGGGAGTACTGATACGTTATTGGAGCTGGAAAAAATAAGATCTAAAATCCTACCAAGACTATTTAAATTAGAGTTGAGCTGGAAGAAATTGTGAAAAGAGAAGGAATCAATAATAGAGTGGGAAGTGGGACTAAGATTACCAGAGGCAATCAATCCTAATTCATCACTGGACCAATCAACACCAGGGATGTTATAATCACCACATAAAAGAAATTTGGAGGAAGTATACTTGGAGAAAATAGCATCAACAATATTAGCATGAGATTCATACAACTGTAAGGAACTATTGGGGGGTATATAGACTGCACCAACAATAATGTTTATTGAGGGATTTGTAATATGAATAAATAAATGTTCAACAGTGCTAATATTAGTAGATATTTGGACTGATAGGAAAGTAGATCTTACTGCTATTAGCACGCCACCACCACGTGTACAATGATTATTATTATGATTTCTGTCTAAACGATGTAATTGATACCCAAGAAGACCTAACTCTGAGTTGGTAATAGAAGGACAGAGCCAAGTTTCAGTCAATATTATTACATCATAATTTCCAAAAGTTTGGAAATTGGTTTTAAGAGGAATAAGCTTAGTTCTAAGACCACGAACATTTTGGTAAAAAATACTGATATTTGAAATGAGGGAACAATTAGAATCATGCAATGAATGAGTTTTATGAATTATTACAAAATCAAAAAAAATTATTTATAGTAGACAAAGCGCGTTTACACAATAGACAAGAAGTATTTAAATAACTGAAATGAGCACAAGTTTGATCCAAAAAGATGTTGAAAGGTTGGCGGTAAAATGCATTAGTTAGTTTTTTGAATTGGATTGAGGTTTGTGCTGGCTCATATGACGGGTTGTCAAAGAAACTGAAACAATCCTAGGAAATCCATTGAAGTAGCGGATGGAAATATTTTTTTCACCTTTATCCTGCCTTACACGCAACTCACTGTAGGTTTCACGGATTGAGTGTCGCTCTGAAAGCGTACGATCTCGAGAGATGGTGACCTTAGTGAATTGGTCAGGTGAAGCGACTCGAAGGCGTAGATAAGGCGTTATCACACGATCAACATCATCATTCGATGAAAGCACTACCTTGAGAATGCGAGGCAAGGAATTCTCACTTTTTCCAATTCTAAAAGCTTTGCAAATAGAAGTAGATGGCAAAGGAGGGTCAAGCTTTTGAAAAATGTCTTGAACAAAATTAATGTCATCAGAGACTCTTTTTGACGCCAAAGGGTCAAGAGATTCAGGCACTCCACGGATTACAATATTTCTAGCACATATAGATCTCAGATGGATCTCGTGGGTGATGTCATGAATTGACGGAATATTAGACAAAGAAGAGGGTGATGATGATTGAGCGATAGAAGATAAAGCATTTTCAGAGGAAGCTATTCTGGTCTCAAGTATGCTTATTTTATTATTAAGAACAGTATTTTCAAGTTTCAATTCTGCAACTTGCTGCGTTAGACCTTCAAGACATTTCTTAAGGTCAGTAAATTGAGCTGCTTGAGAATCCGCGAGATTCTTGTTAGATGTAAGAATTGATGATTGAGAAGATTGTAAATTTTTCAAAAGTTTCATAATATCAGAATTAGATGGACCTTGATTAACCGTTTTGGTAGACACAGTAGAAGCAGATCTAGTGACTACATGAGGTAATGGCGATTTAGGAGATTGCGAGCTCATAATTAAATTAATTTTCTGCGTCACTCTGTATACAAGAATTTCTGAGCACGCAGTGTATACGGATGAAACAACAGATAAAAACGGTGCAGGTAATTAATGCGGCGCGCGCGATAACAGTTGCAACGACTTTCTTAATGATAAATTTAGATAAACTTACTGCGGCCGCTAATTAGTCGGGAAACAAAAACGATTATGTAGGGGAAATTTTTGGACAGACCAACTCAAAAACGACACCGGTCTGAACGCGCACTTTTTACTGATTGATCACGACAAAGAACATAAAAAACTACCCACTATAAACAAAGTAAACTAGCGAATATACGGGAGCATAATATAACAATTTTATGTAACAATTATTTTTGTATTTCGTGATCAA
Source organism: Tetraneura akinire (assembly GCA_021307375.1). Classification (NCBI taxonomy): domain Eukaryota; kingdom Metazoa; phylum Arthropoda; class Insecta; order Hemiptera; family Aphididae; genus Tetraneura; species Tetraneura akinire. Next base: position 2,088 of record JAIUCT010003641.1, on the reverse strand, counting down.
TTAATTTCGTGCGGCCTAACTTACCATCGAAGACTTCTGGATACTTTTTAAGTATATCATAAAGTTTTCCTTTGATAATAGGATCACTCGAAATTTGAATCTCCGAAAAAACCTGATCACCTAACGCCCTGGTTGACCTAGTCCCTATCCAACAAACTGAAGTTCGCTTGGAAGTTCCTAAGTATATGGTACCTGCAGAATAGTCCCAAGACACCTCGTTCTCTACTAGAAAATCGTGTCCAAGGAGTATGTCGCAATACAGGTTATCCAAGATCGCAGCCTTGAATGAAATGGATAGGTCTGCGATTTTAGCCACGAAGGTAGCATGGCCACTCACGGATCGTGTGTGACCATCAGCCATTCGAACTAATGAAATTGGTCCTTTGCAAATTTTCCCGAATTTTAAAGCAATTTCTGGTCTGACATAAGATTTCTGTGCTTGGGAATCTAACAAGGCGGTAACGAAACCCGTTTCAAACTCTAACTCTATCGAAGGAGTTGAAAGTATTTTCGGTGTTTTGTTTATTACATTTTCTACAGCGGCACATCCAAAACTATCGGGCTCTTCCATAGAAGACATCGATTGTTTATGGAGAGGTGGTTCGACTGTTTCTGTAAAGTTGTCTCCCTTGTCATTTTCCAAGTTACAGTCTCTATGTTTTTCAGTGTCATGTAAATTCTTTTCGGATCCTGATAATATTTCTTTTAAAATTAGTTTTGTGGGTCCTAAGTAACTAGTTGATCTTTGGTCAAGATTATCAGAGCTAGCACCAGATTTATCCTCAAATGCTAAATTTGTGTTATTAGAAATATCCGGATTCTCGAAATAGAAAGTAGTGTCATCTAAAGTATGATTTAGGTCATTTATATTTAGTACCCTATCCTGAACATGAATGTTGGGTGTTGTATCAACCTCCAATGAATGAAATGATGAGTGTTCAGGTAGAGACCTATAAATGCTGGTCCCACATATTTTATTTAATGACATTTCTACTGATGGCTTATCCAAGAAATTGTTTATGTTTTCGAAACCTAACCGGCCCTGTTCTTCTACGTTTCCCTTAGTCGATTCAGGTGATGAATTTTCAAAACTAAGGTCTAATAAAAGAGGGATTTGGTTAGTGTCGTTGGAAAATTTTGATGAACCCGTGGAGTGGACTAAGCTCCTCCGGGTTTCGGTCCATTTCCCGATGGCTTACTGGGACATTCATTATTCCAATGAGGCCCTTTACAGTACTTACACGGGAGAGATGGTTTCCGAGAGTTTGTAGGCTCAGTCTTTGACTTACCTACGGGCGCAGAAGAGTTTTTCCCCGTATCGCTAAATTTTAATTTGACGGGCTGACTAAATTTCTGGGTCTCTGGTCTTATTATGACCGAGACATCAAGAACTGCCGCAATTCGTCGTAAATCTAAAAATGTAACTGGGTGTTGTAACCTCGCGTGGATACGAAACTCTTCTCTCATGAGTCCCACGACAGTACTGACTACCTGAGACTCGGAAAGGCCCGTTTGTACCCTACGCGCCAGCTGATTTTTCTCCAGTACAAAGTCGGCCAGTCGTTGGTGTAAACCTTGTCGTACTGACACGATTTCTGCACGGAGGCGGGACTGGATATCTGGGTTGTCAAATCATTCGGCGAATTCGCCTTTAAACTCGGACCATGATAAATCCAGCGATCTGATGGTTTTCCACCATTCAGACGCACTACCCGTCAGCTGTGGTTCTACAGTTCGCACCCAGGCGGATTTATGTATTTTTGCCTGCTGCAAAATGCATTCCGAATTTTCGATAAAGCGCGTGGGGTCCTCTACTTTTTCACCCGAAAATTGAGGGAGAGAAGCTCTCGCGGTTTTTAAGTCGTGGAACGGAATGAGCATGGATACTTCGCTAAGGGTTTGAGTGGGGTGCCCTGACAATTCGTGTAAATTCGAAAATTGTACAGTTCGGCTCGATCGTTCGAAATGTCGCGTATTATTAGGATCGTTATTGTCCCATCCCGTGCTATTCGATAATGGCTGGTTGACTTTCGATCGTTCCAATTCACGTGCCGGATCAATATTTGGAGAAACCACCCTCGGAATACC
>JAIUCT010003596.1:0-15322 GCA_021307375.1 Tetraneura akinire | reverse complement strand
TTTTTAACAACCATTTAAAAACCTTTACAAAATATTTTCATTTTCAAGATAATATTTTAAAAATCTTAATAAAATATTATAATGCTGTGTGGATAAATGGCTTCTGGGTACTTTTGTCTTATTTTTGTCTGTAGACCATTTTTACCTCCAGACATAACTGCTGCACCATAATATGACTGGGCAATTATAGGAACAGAATTTAAATTTAATAAATTAATGAAGGAAAAAATTTTAGATGTTATAGTTTCGGATTTTTGACTTTCTGATACATCAATGAATCCAAGGAACCTTTCTTTAACAGTTAAACATTTAGGATATCGAACACAAAACGCCAATTGTTCTTCTTTAAAGCATCTAAAATTGTTTGTAATGAATTAGTTACAAGTTTTAATATATATTTTTACAAAATTGTGTTTGACTAAGAATAAAAAATAATTCCACTCATGTAATTTATAAAATATAAGAATAAATTAATTATATAAAATTACCTTGCTTCGTCACACATGATAGCATACATTTTACTTTCTTTAATTTCATTAATAATTATGTCTTTGATATTGTTAGCACAAATATTAGCTATATCATTTTGTATATACCAACTTGAAAAATTAATTGTTTTATCATACATAAGAGTAAATTCAGGATTATACTTGGCAAAAAGTTTACAAGCCTCTTTGAAGTTTCCTTAAATTAATATAATAAATGCTTATAGATTTATAATATTAATATAATATTAAATAAGTATATAAAATTCTTACCTTGATTGTTGGATGATGAATTTTCATCATGACCTCTGAACGCCATCCCTTGGCGCGATAAGTATAATACAATATCAGTTATAGTTTTAATATACATTTTATTTGCATAATTTGATTTTTTTTAGCAGTAGACAACTTAGAAACAATACTTCCATCAATTTTACTATGTTTATAGTCAGACCACTTTGTTACACAAGTAATGTGACATTTTGTTGATGCATGTGCTTCTAATTTTGATTGTTTATTTTTTTGAATACCTCTACTCCCATAAAGCTTCATAACAAACAATTAATTTTATTACTTATTTAATAATTTTAAGGATAACTTATAATTTAAGGAGTCAAGAAAATTTAAAAAAAATTTACTTTTTTCCAATTACTAAAACCATTTGTTATAAATGCATCTTCATTATAAGCAGTGCCAGAGTTAAAATTGCGACAAGCAAAGCAATAAATAGCGTATTTTTTTATGCTATATTCAAGCCAATCAAACTTTTGAAAATAATTTGAATTAAAAGCTCTATTTTGTTTGCCAAATTGTGTTACAGGATAAGCCTATTAATAACACACATATACACATAATATAATATGTATAATATTAATATATATAATTATTAATTACAATTTACAACTATAAGTAATAATTTTCCATACCTTTAATAATGGTTGCATTGGTCCAGACATTAAATTGTCTAAGTCAGTTACATCATTATTAGATAATTCAGATAATGAACACGATTGATTTTTGCTATTTTGTTGGCCAAATTGTGTTTCAGGATAAGCCTATTAATAACACACATATACACATTATATAATACCCCTTTCAGTCCCCTTGGCTTCGTCCGAGGCCATGCTTTTTAAAAATTCGTATAAAATTACCAACAAGTCATATAGTCTCATTAAATATCAATTTTATATGTAAATTATACGTAGATTCAAATAAAACTTTCGCCATAGATATCGTACTTATACATTTGACCATATTAACATTTTAATACAGAAAAAATTCAAAAATTTAAAATTGTATTTATCATATGAAATATTATTGATATCTCAAAGAATTGTTATACTAAAAATCTGATTTTTTGTTTCCTCCATGAAAACGGGTTTTTACTTAGTGTACAACTGTCGTTTCGGTTATTTTACTAATGTATTGTATACAATACTTGATTATATTATGGCATCCAGGAAGGCCACTGGGCGTTTGTGGTATCATTACAGATTATGATAATAATATTATTTAAACTGTGATAGTGTAATATTTTATGCAATTTTGCGTTATTTTAATATTTTACGTAATTTTAATTGTTATTTTAATTTATCATGGATAGTGCCCTCTGTCACTGGCAACATGCCCCCTAGGACACTGGCTAGATCAGTAAAGGACAAGTTTTCACATTTAGCTCTCGCAGATCCTTATTTTGATTCATGTGGTCCAGTAGACATGCTGTTAGGAGCTGATGTGTTTTCTCATATTCTTGATGGAAAACGTGTCGTTATAGATAGTTCGTTACCCACTGCTTTCGGGTCCTTATTTGGATGGATCATTATTGGTCCGGTTGACCACGTTCTTGAACATTGCCAGTCTAATTTGGTATCACTTACTGTATTACTTGAGGAATTAGTTCAACAGTTTTGGCAGATCGAGGAGCCCGATGTCGCTCCCCTTACCTTCACTCTTGATGGACAATGTGAATCTATTTACTCTGCTGAACGTGTCAGATTGACCACTGGACGTTTTATGGTACCCCTTCCATTCAAACCAAATCATTCTGAGACATTTCCTGGTTCTCGCGAAATAGCTTTACGTCGTTTTCTGAATTTGGAGCGTAAACTTCAGGGAAACAAGCCTCTATATAAGGCTTACAAGGAGTTTATGCTTGAATATGAGTCGCTTGGTCACATGTCTCCAGCCCTAGTCCCTGGTACCTATTTTATTCCCCATCACCCAGTGTTTAAAGCCTCATCCCCAAATAAAATTCGTGTAGTCTTTGATGCGTCAGCACAGGCTAAATCAAATCTATCTTTAAATCATTGCTTATTCACAGGCCCTAAGTTGCAACAAGAGATTGTTGATATCCTCCTTAGATTTCGTGTTCATCAGTTCACGTTCACAGCTGATGTCTGTAAAATGTACAGGCAAATATTAGTCCTACCTCAGTACAGAAAATTCCAACATATTTTTTGGCGTGAATCACCCCTGGGTCAAGTGAAAGAATATGAACTGAATACAGTGACGTATGGGGTGAATTGTGCGCCCTATCTAGCACTGAGAGTACTAAAGAATATTGCTGATCTGGACTGCGAAGCTTTCCCAGGTGTTCAGGCTGTATTGAGATACCAAACGTATGTGGATGATGTGTGTGTGGGTGCAGATTCAATCGAGGAGTTGATGACACTCAGAGCTGAGTTGATTGAAGTATTATTCCGGGCTGGACTTGAACTCAGGAAATGGACCACCAACTCTCCAGCGTTGTTGGCTACGATTCCCTTAGATCAATTAGCCACGGACCAACCACTGTTCGGAAACGGAGATGACTGTCTTGTCAAGGTGCTTGGTCTTCAGTGGATGTCATCTAGTGATGTTTTTAGCTTCTCGGTACAACCATTTCATGGTATTATTACTAAAAGGTCAGTCTTGTCTGTGCTTGCTAGAATTTATGATCCTCTTGGTTTTCTTGGTCCTGTCATTTTTTACGCGAAATACATAATGCAGCAAATATGGAAGGCTAATTTAGGTTGGGATGACATCCTTCCATCTGATATCGATACATCTTGGCGTTTATTCATTGAGGACTTACCAAGGTTGTCTAAGATCCGCATACCACGTTTTTTGTCAACCCATACACAGTCACATGTGCAACTTTGTGGATTCTGTGATGCGTCTGAACGCGGGTACGCCGCTGTAGTGTACTTGCGCTTAATCAAACCTAATAACTCTGTTTCTGTCAGTCTTATAGGTTCAAAAACTAAGACCGCTCCTATAAAGGAGATAACCATTCCCCGGTTGGAGCTGTGCGCTGCTATGTTGCTTTCTCGCTGGTTAGCTCGAATAGTCTCTATATTATCAAAGAAGCTCATTGTCACTGATACCTTTGCTTGGTCGGATTCACAGATTGTTTTATCCTGGCTATCCAATCCGCACACCATGTTCAAGGTCTTTGTCTCTAACCGTGTCCATCAGATACACAAGCTCGTACCCTCTTGTAAATGGAATTACATTTCTTCAAGTTTTAACCCGGCAGACTGTGTCTCCCGTGGGTTGTTACCCTCTGAATTAATCACACATACTCTATACTGGGAAGGACCATCCCTTTTATACCAATCTGTTGACAGTTGGGTGTCTCCAATATTTCTTACACCTCTAGAGTCGTTACCAGACACAAAACCGGTAGTATTATCTGTGACGGTTGATAGTGACCCGGAATGGCTATCCCGTTTCTCAAATTATATAACTATGCTCCGAGTAATTTCATGGATGCGTCGTTTCATAGGTCGATGTAGACACATAAAGTATCTACAACCATTTTTATCCCAGTCTGAAATTGATGAATCCCTGTGCGTCTTAGTCTTATGTAAGAGGTGTGAGATTCATAACAATTTCAAAAATCTGTTCATCGTCAGATGATGATGATGAAGATGATGTATTTAGATCCATTGTTTATATTAAATAGTTTTAAAATAATAAATAACTAATTTAAAAAAATGTATAACCACAGAATAAATAAAATAGTCAATAACCAACAGACAGTAGCGAACAGAACTAGCGAGTTTTTTTAAATTTTAATATAAGATCACTGTTATCAGTTCAATAAAGTTATAGAGTTCTTTTTCTTATTTATCGAACCAAAATCGGCCCTTCAATTTATCGAACCGATAACAACATATTACATATTTATCGGATCGATAAAAGATAAAGCTTGTTTATGCAACAGACAATATTTTTATGGATCCGATTTCTGCATTATCGAACCGATAACTACTTATCGATCGTTTATGCAACCCGGCATTATTGTACTACATCAATTGTAAGAACACCATATTTTTAAGAATAAATCATATATTTCCAATAAGGGGACATAGTTATATGCCCCCCGATCAGATTTTCGGGTGCATTGAAAAATGTTTACGTAAAAAGAAATAATAATATCGCCTCAACAATATTATGATGTCTTTAAAAAATTTGCAACTGTTCATATCCTTAATAAAGATTTTTTCATGTATGATATAAAAAAGATTGTAAACACTTTCATAAAACCAAATGTAATCAAAACTACCCAACAAAAAATTTTTACTTATCACAAAGGGAAGAAAACGGTTGACGTTTCATCTAATTATGACGGAAATCCAAAATTTTCAATTTCAATACTTAAAAGAGGCAGTAGTCTAAATGATTTAGATAAAATTGAGATATTACCAACAATAAATTACGTAAAACTACCGAAACAAAAAGATGTAAAAAACTTGATTGGATTTTTGTTGTACCAGAGGACGCTAAAGAATTTTATGAAAATATTTTTCGTTTAAACGAACAAATAGAAGAAGAAGAAAATGATATTCCTACTTATAATGAAGATGCTACATATCACTAATAAATTGTATTCATATCTAAATAATATTTATTTTAAAAATTAATAATAATAAGTTAAAGAGATAAAAATTTTGTTTGAATGTTATTTTTCTTATATTAAATAAAACGTTTTGTTATTAATATTATTTTAATTATATTCAAACCACTATAAAATGTACAATGTTATTTTTCAATAGTACTACGTTACCTAATTAATGAAATTAATATATATTTTATCCCATTCTACATTTTAAGCCTCATTTATCCATACAAATATTTTATTCCTAAAAATATTTTTACTGAAAATATCACGATTCACACCGACAAAAAAATAAATATTTTCAAAACATTGTATGTCCAATGTTTCTTCAAAATGTGGTATTTCCGGCAATAATGCGTTTTGAATTAACAGGAAAATGAACTAGTTTAAAACGTTATATTGCCATTGTTTTTTCAAAACGTGGTACTGCCGGCAGTACCACGTTTTGACCTGACATGATATTTAAAAAACAAAAAACATGCTTAAAATTAAATGTAGATTTATTTTGACATTGAAAATCAATTTATTTTCAATTAATACTTCATAAAGTCTAAATATCAAGGATATATACATTCGTACGTGTGTAACAGTTTTTCTTATTTCCTGAACATTTTGAATTTTGGCGATATCACGTTTTGCATTTCCACCCTTCAATTTTAAAATCATTAATTTTTTCAAAATATACTATTTGTATAATATAAATTTGTTCAAAATGTACTATTTACCCAATTGATCAAAACGTACTATTTCCTATTCCTATACAGTGGCGCACATGGATTTATTATTACATGTCGCGAATACAAATTTTTACCCACCCACCCACATTTTTACCAATTAAATTAATACCTACTTAATTTTCTACAATAAATTTATTAATACAGGTAGGTTATTGTAATCGTAAAGTACAAAATATTTGTATACCTACCTATAAAAAATATATATATATATTTATAAAGAGACTTATTACTTCCATAAGTAATAAAACATACAAAAAAAACCTCTTCAATATATAAGTACAAATATAATATACAATACAAACATTTTTTATATTATAAGAAACAGAAAAATACAAAATTAAACTTTCAATATAGAAGTAATATTTTTATTTATTTTATTTTTTATATGCATTCAAAGTGTAAGTGAAGTCATTAAAAGAGGGCTTGATTGTTTAAATTTATTAATAACATAATCATCTACATCTATATCGTGTTCACATGATATAATCATCAATGACTCTAATCGGTCATTAGCCATTGTTGATCGAAGTCTATTTTTTATTATTTTCAATTTTGAAAAAGATCTTTCTGTTTGTACACTTCCAACTGGCAAAGTAAGTGCAATTTTGAAACCCATATACAAATTTGGAAATATAGGTTTCATACCATTTGTACAAAATATCCTATAAGAAAATAAAACCATTAATGCTTACCCGTTTATATAACAATATGAATTTTAATTAATAATATTAACTAGGTATACTTTTAACTTCTTACTTAAAAATTGGAAGTAATGATGCATGATTTTTGGTTGTTATTTTAGAATCAGTAGGAGACGTTGGTTCATGGGTATATTGTTCTTCAGGTTCTGATTCAATGCATTCAGATTCAGAAGATGTATTTTCATCTATTAAATTAGCGTTGTTGTTCTCTTGATTGTGTAAATTAGATGGTAGATTATTAGTTAATTCCAATTGGTCAATGATAGAACAAAATTGAATATATTATTCGCATATTGAATCTTTGTCAACAAAAGATTTATATATATCACATAATACAGTAAATGCGTCTTCAGGTAATGATGTATGTTTATTTTGAACTTCTTTGATTCGCTTCCTTGATAGTAAAGATATATCTTTAAGTAATCCCATTGTTTGGTCATTTTTTGACTTATTATTTCCCAAAAACCGTTCTTTTAGTTGTGTTACTGTACAATCAATTGCTGTATAGAATGTTGCTGTTTTAAAGAATCTTAAAGGATCTGTTATGGGATCATCAGTTGCATTTTCTTCTTTTTCCTTATGCGTTTTATATCATCATTAAATGACTCTATATTAGTCAAAGATTTTTCAAAATTATTTGTTTCTATTAAAAACTCTTCAAACGATTCATCTGAACGTAATTTATTAATTTGCTGAATGTTTTTTTCAATTAATAAAACTGCTGCTAAAATATCCATATCGGGGCTTTGTAGAATTAATGATGTTGGTTCAATGATATCTAAAATGCTTTTAAATAAGAAAGCTGTGAGAAGAAATCGTTTGGTAGAAAAGTAATTTAATAAACCACCAGCATCAGATCCAGCTCGTCGATCATGTTGACCTTCTTGTCCACGAATTTCTTCTAATGTTATAATTAGAGCATCAAATGTTTCTAATACAACGTCCAAAGCATACTTATGGGACATCCAACGTGTAGTAGTAATACGTTTAACTCTTCTTATTCTTTTATATTTATACATATGTTTTTATTTTTCCTCAAATAATGCCACTCTTTTTTGCTAGAACAAATAAAATCAAAAATTTTCTCTACATTTCCAAATAAATCCATAGCATTAAGATTACAACATACTGTATCTGTTATTACTAGATTAAGTCTGTGTGCACAACACCATACATATGTTGCTTGTGAATTTTCTTTTTTAATGATAGCTTGAAGGCCATTATATTGACCTCTTATATTAGAGGCACCATCATAAGATTGGCCAATTAAATATTTCTTCCAGTCAATTTGATGTTTGTTACAAACTTCAAAAAATATATTTGCTAAATCACATCCTTGAGTTGAAGAACTTTCTCTTAGAGCTAATAGTCTCTCTTCCACTTTAAACTCTTCTTCGTTTATATAACGTATAACAAAAGATATTTGCTCTTTCCTTGAAACATCAAATGTGCCATCAATACTTATACTAAATAAACGAGCATTTTTAACAAAATTTTCAATTTTGTATGTAATACAAGAAGAAACTGCATCAATTAGAGAGTTTTGACGTCTCCATGATAAATAAGAAAACCTTGATGATTTAATTTGTGTGAAATAACATGCCATGTGAGGTGAATATTTTGACAATAATAATGCAAGGTCCTTAAAGTTTCCACACATTTAATTTATCATATTTTCGCGGTGCCCTCTAAACGCTAAATTATGTTTTCCCAAAAAAAACTGTAATATCTATTAGTTGTTTGACTACCTCAAATTCAATATTCATAAACACTTGTTCTTTTTTTTTTGAGGTAAGAGATGGTATTATTGGTAAATGGGATTGTTGGATTTTACGTTTAATTGAAGCTTGTACATGAGTGGATGAAGTTTCATGAGCAATAATCCTATTTGAACCATGAACCCATGTATTAAATCCTACTTTTGTCCAAGCCAGATTCCCTTTATCAGAAAATAAAATGCAATCTAAGGAAAACGCTCGATTTGTCTTTATTGAATAAGTAAGCCAATCTCTACTAATTATTGACCCATCTGGAAGCATTTTCTTGTACCATTGACATTGAAAATGTCTCCCACATTTTTCTTTAGGATACTGTCCATTTAATAGATCCTCTGGTAATGGCTGACAAAGACCATATTTTACTAAATGATTTTTCATTTCCCACGTTAATACCTGAATGTTTGAAAATGTTGATGGATCATAGTCTATGTTAAAATCAATATTATCTTCATTTGTCTGAGTTAGAGTTTGAGATATTTGTGGTATAATTATTTTATGTTCATCGACTTGAATTTGATTTGATAAGTCTACATTTTCAGTAATTTTTATTTCATGATTAGAAAGTGGATTAATTTTTAAATTTAATTCATTTATAAGAGTTGTTTGAGGTATTACATTTTGCGGCAGGTCAATTTGAATTTTACCTTGTACTGGTACTATTTCTGTAGTTTTATCTAGATTATAGGGAGAATAATTGTATACGTATATATTAATAAACTATAAAAACATATATATATATATAATATGTATTAGACATATAGATATAGTCAATGGTCACTGGTCAGTTCAGTAACCCTAGTCTAATATAATAATATAATAATAAAGTAATAGTTATTTTATAAAAAAAAAAACAAATAGTAAAAAACATAGTTCTAAATTCTATTAAAAATTTACCTCCAAACTTACTAATATTAATAAGGTATTTTAATTTAATAATTATATTTTTATGATTAATTTATTATTTCATGTTTGTATAGTTCCAAATTTTTTATTTAATTTTGTGAAAAAAAAAATTGTATACCCTACAATATTATATTTTGTATACATAAAAAATCTAATAAAATACCTAGCTACCTAATATATTGTAATTTGGCATAATAATTAAACAATTTTAAATAACTAAATAATCAAATAAAAAAAAACATAAAATAATATATTTGATGTTTTAACAGTTTTAAAATGTGTTTTGACTTTTGCTTATATTTATGTTTGTGACTTATGCTTCTAAGTTAAGGTTATTTATTTAATTAAATTGTTGTTTAAATTATTGTATACCTATTGTTTTATCATAAGTTTTTATTTGTTTCAAAATATTTTCTCATTTTAAGTGTTAATTTTAATGTAGTAATTTTAAGTGGAATCATATATTTTAAATTGACAATTTATTTTTTATTTGTGTTTCACATAAATTAAATATTTTATAAAAATAAACTCTATACAATTTTTAAATCCTATATTCTAATATACCTAATTAATTTTGACATTTAAAATAAAAATAAAAAACAATAGGTATCAATATTAGTTTGCCATTAAATTAATAATAATAATTAGTAATTACAATATTAAAGATTGTATATAAATATATAATAATTTAGAATTTCTAATATAAAATACTTATTAGTGACATAAATTGTTAATCATTTTTAATTTCATCGATACACCGAGTTAACGATTCATTTAACATTGGTACTTGAACAAATAATTAACAGAAAATGTATAACTAAAATTAATCTAGATTGAATATTTAACAATTCATATTTTACATAAAATGTTGGTTAGCATTTATTTTTTAGGTTTTTTTTACCTACTTTTATAAAGTTTATTAAATTATTTAATTTAGTTTGTCATTTTATGATGTCTACAGACTACAGTTTAAAAATAAATATTATAAATTACTTATAAAAAAATTAAAATGTGATAAAATATTTGAGAAATCTTTCAAATGATTTAACCTAAAATTTGTTGATCAGTGAATAAAATAATAAAGTAAAAAATATAATACATATTATAATAAAAAAAAAAATATCCATCACAAATATATAGTGGTTTTAAAATGTTAAACACAAAATAATAGTACTCAGTAGGTACCTATTCACTATTACCATTGATAAAATTAATGCTATTACTATGGCTAATAACAATAGACGACCAATCACAATATTATTATTATACATTTCAATAAATATAATTAATTTAATAAAATATTATAGGAATAAAATTACCTTTTGCAGCTGTAGTTGATGAAGTTTCAGTCAAAAAGAACTTTTTAATATTAGAACTAAAATTATTTTTTTTATTACATGCCTCTTTATGCCTCTTCCAATTGGTTTCATTTAATTTGCCCTTGTTTTTTCCACAACTACACATGTGGTTATTCATTATTTTTATTAATTTACTATAGAAATGTATGTAGAAATTACTAAGCTAAATAGTACAGTACACTGTTAGGCAGGCGGTATCTATTATGGAATAATATTTTGATTTGTGCCTGTATGGTTAATGGCGTTGGAATATAATAGTAACACTATTGTACATTTTTAGTATTTGTACGCATGTGAATTAATTATTATGACAATATGAGAAAATATAACGTGCAGAATAGACCGGTTGATAATGATTGTTGGCAAGTGGCAATAAATGCGGTAAACACGGAATTTTTGTCTAAAAATATACTTATTACAGAAACTATTTATTGCTATATTACTGTTCTCACTCACTCAACCATCGTCAACAATCAGCATTGATGGGTTTTTACTTTTAGCTGTAGCCTAGAGGTAACACATAGTTATAAATTTATAATAATATATTATAGATTTATATTTTATATTATGATTTTATGATAAATAAAAATAATTAATAATAATAGGTAAAATTAAACCGTTATTGAGCTTGTTCCTTATATTATATAATTACTACTTAATCGAATGTAATGTCCAAAGTATTTTTAACACTAATATTAAAATTCTGCACATATTGTTATGCATCCAGAATAAAAGTCCATATTAAGTATAACTTTCGCTCTCTAACATAATCACCTACCCACCCACCCATTTTGAAATTAGGTGTCGCAACTGCTACACCTAGATATATATAATGTGCGCCACTGTTCCTATAGATATCACAATGAAAAGTAAAATAAATTAATTAAATCGTACTAATTACATCCATTATTTCAAAACGTACTATTTCCATACTGATGCAAAACGTACTATTTTTTTAAAATACGCAATATTGTCGTTAATTTTTTTTGAATTGCTCCAATTTGCCCCTCAACCGTCTCTCGTAGGGACTTATACCATATGACTGAAGTCGTTCCTCGTGAACCTATTGAGAAGTCCTGCGAGTTTGAAAGGGATAGCTTCGATATCCAGGACGCGATGTCGCGGGACCTATAGATTTGTATTTGAATTTTTTATTAAATTTGTAGCGGGCGAACCGTTTGGCGTAGACAATTTTGTATGAGCTAGTTTCTAGGGACGCAAAATGACGTCCCTTTGGAATCAGGGTCCTAAGGTTATCGGTTCGAGAAAAAACATGTTTTTTGGAAACTAATAGTGATAGGGTCTTAAACCGTCCGGGGTCGTAAGCGGACGGTCCCAAAAACGATTTTCGATAAGAACGTCAAGTCCTGTTAGTCCCTTCGTTCCCTTTGTTTCGGCCGCCGAAAATTTTTTTCGTTAAAATCTATCGGTTCCGTGACGTCGCGTCCTGGATATTGAAGCTATCCATTTCAAACTCGCAGGACTTCTCAATAGGCTCACAAGGAACGACTTTAATTATTTGACACAAGGCCCTACGAGAGACGGTTGAGCGGCAAAATCGAACAATTCAAAAAAAATTAACGACAATTGCGCGTTTAAAAAAAAAAAAAAAATTAAAATGAACCGATCTTTTTGAAACATTCAGGATGCCTTGTCCTCATCGAAAAAATGAGTTCTTTCTCTATGGTAAAAGTCTCTAACTTCAATGGTTATCAAGTTATTCGACTTTGTACAGTTGAAATTAGTTTCGGTTAGAATTCGCGGGTCCTCTCGGCATACAATACTCCACCGCGGTATTTCGAATTATCGCGGTGATCAATTCCAACTATTTCTAATCCCAATAACTCGATAACCGTTATACTTAGAGACATTTACTAAAAATTAAAAATCATTTTTTCGACGAGGACAAGAGTCCTTCAAAGTTTTAAAAAGATTGGTCCGTTATTAAAAAAGTTTGTTTTTTTTTTAAAAAACACGTAATCGTAATACGTGTTTAAAAAAAAAAATTAAAATGAACCGATATTTTTGAAACTTTCAGGAAACCTTGTCTTCGTTGAAAAAATAATTTTTAATCCTATGGTCGAAGTCTCTAACTTCAACGGTTCTGCGGATAAATCGACTTTGAAAAGTTGAAATTAGTTCTCAGCTAAAATTCGCAGGTCCTCTCGGCATACGATACTCTACCCCGGTATTTCGAATTATCGCGGTGTTCGATTCTAACTATTTCTAATCCGAATAACACGATAACCGTTATACTTAGAAACTATTACAGTATTTATAATTTGGATGTTCTACCGCCACTTTTTTTGAATTACAGGGAGATGAAAAAAAAATCGTCCAAGAAATCGTGGGGAAAATTTTTCAACGTCCCTGGGCGTCATATGACGACACTTTTGGTCATACAGTAATTTCAAAATTTTTGTCCACGATTTCCTGGACGATTTTTCCTTGTTACCGTATAATTGATTACAGGGCGATTCGATTATCTTATTATGATTATATTAAAGGCATATTATAATGTTATATTTATTAAATTCTGAATTAAAAATTATAAAAAAATCAATAAGCATTACAATCTGAAGTATAATAATATTGTACAAGATATTTATCAATTTCATAAGTTTTTAGGAAAGTATGAATTAGTATTTTCTGAATTATTTAAATTATCTACTATTGGCTATTGCGATAACAATACTAATATTCAATACTAATCAGTGGTGTAGTCGTAAAAAAAGTTTTGAGAAATACGCCAAAAAATTTGCCATAGGGCATTGATCATATAAAAATGTAAGCCACCTTCAGTGATGTATTTACGGTGATGGGGGGAGAACAGATCCCCCAAATCGTTTTTTTAAAGTGATATTTTTTTTATGCCATTTTAGGTTAAGATTTTTGACGATACATATCCCCTCCCCTCATGAGAGAATCCAAAATATTCCACTGACCACTTCCATTCACAAGATACTCAAGAACTATGCAGGTTATATCAGTTCATCAAAAATAACTTAGAAATAAACATTTGTAATCCATCAGTAGGATTTACTCTTTCTATTAATAAACTATATGCCGTATTGTTTCTACAATGCATTAATTTATTATCAATTGATTGTTATTCGTTTATAACGTATTTCCAGGTAATTTTAGCAACAAAATATAATATAGGTACACTAACACTGCTGTACTAGTATAAATTGTATTCTAAAGAATATAAATTATAAATTATTGTATTTTAAATTTATAATAATTTGAAATATAAAAATAGGTCGTAATTATAATTTTTTATTTTTTAAATATTTTATAATTGGGAGTTTTTAACTTACAGAAAAAACTAATTTGATAAATTAAAAAAATAGTATTGGTATACCTACGTAACACAAATTATTTTAAAAGTATACGCACTAGAGTGAAAATCGCGAAGTTGTTATACGCCGTATACCCCCGTATACGCTCAACTACACCACTGATACTAATATTAAAAATCCAAGAGGATGTTCACGGTCAACTTTGCACTCGAAGTTAAGTAACAAAGCCAAGTAACAAAAGATATCTGTGTTATTTAAAAACATTTTTGTAGATGAACATGGCTTCAGAAAAAAGAAATCAACAGAGACCAATTTAATTGTCTTTTACTCACATTTAATTGATGTTGTAAAATCAGGTGGTCGGGTAGATGCTATTTACACTGATCTCAGAAAGGCTTTTGATTCAGTAGACCATGGTATTTTGATGTTAAAACTAAAAAAACTCGGTATTAGCGATCCATTATTGTCATGGTTCTCTTCGTATTTATCAAATAGATCTTTTAGAGTCATGGTTGATGGGGTTTTGTCCAATAATAAGGTGGCTATTTCTGGCGTACCCCAGGGTGGCTATTTGTCTCCCCTTTTATTTCTGCTATTTATAAATGATGTTGGTATAATATTTAAATCTTGCAAGTATCTGTTATTCGCTGATGATTTAAAAATGTATTTACCTATAAACTCTACGAATGACTCAATTCAGCTTCAACACGAACTCGATACATTTTCAGTATGGTGTCTCAAAAATAGTCTCTCATTAAATGTAGATAAATGTAAATGTATCTCTTACACTCGCCAAAAAAATAAATCTATTTTTCCTTACACGATTAATGGTTTTATTATAAGTTACACTTCTACCATACGTGATTTGGGTGTGTTAATGTCTTCCGACTTAACTTTTAATGCCCATATCGATTCTATATATAGTAAAGCATTACGTATTATAGGGTTTATCAAACGTAATTGTATGGATTTTAAAAATATTATTTGTTTTAAGATTTTATATTGCTCCCTTGTCCGATCAATTTTAGAGTTCTCTTCAGTTGTCTGGAACCCTAAACAAATTAATTTAATTTATAAACTCAACAAAACACAACGACGTTTTTTGAGAATTATAGCTTTTAAGTTAGGAAAGGCTGATGTGGGATTAGATGCTATTGGTAAAGAACTTGGTCTAGA
>JAIUCT010003593.1:0-14268 GCA_021307375.1 Tetraneura akinire | reverse complement strand
ATAATAATAATAATAATAATAATAATAATAATAATAATAATAATAATTATAATTATAATCCCATCGACCTATTGGCAAAGGAAAGACGCAGCAATACGTGCAATTAAGCAAATTAATAAATTAATTTTATTATGTAAATTAAGCAAGAGCGTGGAGGAACAAAAGATCCTAATACGGTAGTTCGGAAAATAACCTTGGAACTCTAGCAAAAGCGATGGCAAGAGCAAAAAGAAAGCAGATGGACGCCACGCCTGATCAAAAGTGTATTAAATGGACTGAGCGAGAACACGGAGAAGTGAACTTTCACCTAACCCAATTCCTCTCGAATCACGGCTACTTCCGCATATTTACATAGGATGGGAAAAACCGGGACGGCCAACTGTAAATACTGCGGTAACGACAAAGACGACGCGGAAAACTCGTTCTTTATCTGCAGCAGATAGCAGAACGAAAGAGGTACGCTTGAAGAAAAAGTAAGAACATTCGATTCCGATATCATAAAAAAAATGCTGCTTGACAAAGAGCAATGGAAGGTAGTAGCAGAATATATACGTATGGTTCTTCAAAGAAAAAAGTAAGATGGATGATTGGGGATTGACGGGCACTAAGATGCTAGTTTAGTCAAGAGTCAAGGATAAAGAGAAGAGGTAGAAATCAAGGTTACGAAAGATAGACGAAGACCCGCAATAAGGGTCAAGCATTAGCGGCCCTGGCTTGAAGTTTTATGCGAGAGCAGTGGTATCATTGGTAGCCGGGAGTCCCCGAAGTCGGGTCGTGCCAGTTTAGTGGGTATTCAGTTTGCATTCTAATGAACACATACTGCGAGTCCATACACTCTCATAGTGTGTAAATGCATTCTGGACGACCTCGTTACAAAAAAAAAAAAATAATAATAATAATAATAATAATAATATTTACCCAAACATTATCTATTTTTGATTCGTCTCGATGGGGGTAAATAGTAAAGAATCTATAATCATGAAAATTAATTTTTTTAGAAAACACATCATTTGCCAATGCTATAAATTCTTCATCACATCCATATTTTTTTATCTAATAATTAAAATAATAAATTATCAATTTTCTGCTGGAAAATAATATTTATTATTCGATCATGTTAAAAATTTTGATAAAGTACCTTTTTTATAGTCTCCTTGACATTATCTTCATTTCGCCCTGATGCAAATATTAATCGTGGTAAAACATCAATTTCGTTCATATTCGTCGAATTATTCTTAATTTTGTTGTTTCTTCGGAGGATAACATGACTAAACGCATTTCGAATTCCAAATGAATTGATTCCAATTAAATCACTATCAAAAACAGTTTTTTCCGTTACTACCTACATTGTATAATATTTTTTATTATAAATTATAATTATTTTATAAGAAAATAACAAAAATTATATGTATTTCCGTACTTGAATTTTGCCATTTTTTAAACTGGCAATGTTTTCATTGGGTTTCGTGTAATTAATATTTGGTGGTATGTAACCACATTCAAATGCAATTACAGCTTTAATAATTGACATAAAAATACCACCATATTCACAGTGTCCTATGTTGCTTTTAACGGAACCAATTTTTAATGGCGTTTTCCTCTGTTCGGTACAAAAAATATCCTCCATAGCATTTAATTCCATACTATCTTCACACTATCAATTTATACACTTTTTATATTAACATATTGTATATTAATATATAACAAATTATTTTACCTTAATCCCCGATCCATAGGCTTCAATATATTCTATTGTAGTCGGATCAATTTTAACTTCATTATAACAGTCTAACAATACTGATTTAAAATTATTTTCACAATGATCATATAAATGACATTGATGATTGCCAAAATTCATTGATTTTATATTAACTAACGTGCCATAAGAACGTTTCGCTTCACTCGCTCTCTGTAGTAACAGAACAATACTACATTCTGATCTATTATATCCATCAGCTAAATACAAATTTATAAATCTAATGTAAGTGTGTGTATTCATATATATATATATATACTTGTATGTTACTGGCATAATACAAATATATAATTCCTAGACGTTATATATAATTATATATAATGCCTATCGATTTTAGGCAAAGTAATAAAAAAAAAAAAAATTTAGTATAGCTACTAAACGATCTTTTCATTTTTTTTTTTTTTTTTTTTTTTTGTTTTAATTAGTTTTCGAGTGGAAGGATTAGCTCGTTACACCTACAGGCTCCGTTCACTTACTCAAGCACCTCTTTACGGCACTTTACGTGGTGATAGGGCTACGCCTCAAGGGACTACGGCATGCCTACCTAATATCTTCCCCATAAAAGTAATAATGGTGCGGATAGGTAGTGCGGAAGTGGATTTGCGTGACCTAAAACCTCGCTTTGCGAGACCTTTTGAAAAATAATAAATAATAATCCATAATGAATAATAATACTTTGCCTAAAATTAATCGGCATTATATATAATGCCGGAATTATACATATTGCTGGTAACATATATATATATATATTTGTATCATATTAATAATCTTAGTAATATATCTCTATATACAAATTGGATTCTGACAGTCAATTATTTTAATAATTATTTATTGTTTTTATTATTTAATATAATTTATTTTTTATTATGTTTAAGCAAACTATAATTTTCTAGAATTAGATTCATGCTTATGTTATTAAAATAAACTAGGTATAATATTTGGATTTTAATAAATTAATAAATTAGTTGGATTTAAATCAATATTTACCATCATTACTAAATGATTTGGTCTCTATACTTCTATTTAATCTATTCAGACCATGATATTGTAATTGAATTTCTGGTCTTAGAGTCATATTTGTAACTCCAATAAGTGCAGACGTTATAGTGCCATTTTCAATCATTTCTTTTGCCTTTTGCAACCCGTCTGCACCACAATTCCATGATCCATCCATCGTTAAACTTGGACCTAAATCAGAATTTAATTAAAATGATTACGTAGAGATGACTTTAGAAATAGTTACTTGAATTATTTATATAATTTTTTTTCTAGTAATATTATATACAATTAACTAGGTTGTCGAATAACTTAATTTTCTATTTTATATAATATATACAATAATATACGTAAGTAAGAAAAATTTAATTGTAAAATTAAACTTAAAATTATTTACGTGAGTGTATAAAATTAAATGATCGAGAATAATTCATTATTTCAGACATTCTATATAGGTTGTTTTTCAGTGGCTATTTTTGTGTGCACTACGACACACTTTGTGCACTACGAAATCTCAAATGTACACTACGAAAAATAAAAATGTGTATCTGTGTCTTTGTTATAGGTATAGTATACAATACTAGATAATAAGTTGTAATAGTCGAATATATCGTTTATAAGGCGAGAAATGAAGAAATTTAAAAAAAAAATTTCGTTTAAAATACTATAGTTTATAGGTAGTTTACTGCAGGTTGTAGTAGTCGAATATATCATTTAAAGTTGAGAAACAAAGAAATTAAAATAAATTTTTTTTCGTTTAAAATACTAGTTAACACGTTGTAGTATTCGAATATATCGTTTATAAGGCGAGAAACAAAAATTTTTTTTAAAAAAATTGTTTTCGTTCAAAATACTATACAAGTAGTTTACATGTAGTCGAATATATCGTTTAAAGTATTAAAGTCAAGAAACGAAGAAATTAAAATACATTTTTTTCGTTTAAAATACTAGTTTACAGGTTGTAGTAGTCGAATATATAATATGTATGGGGTCATCTGCAGCCGTACCTTAAGATTTAAGAAACAATTTTAATTATACAAATTAAAATAAGCTTTTATAATATAAAAATTAGAAATTATTATTTGTGGTACTATCATTATGTATAACAGTTGTCGTTTTCTCACAAGTAAAAAAAGTCGCCATAATATACACACCCAAAAGCAACTAAACAGAGTACAGAGATGGTTTCGAGGTGTATTTCCTCATTCCTGATGCTGAGAAAGATGATGATGATCATAAAGTAAAACTCCCATCAAATGTACAGTTTTAATTTTTCATAAAATGTCAATAATAAATGATAATAAAGTTTATAAGTATAGTAAATGTTTATTTTTTTAATATTTTTTGAACGTTGCGATAGGACACATTTAGTATGGGGTAAGTAAGCATATATTATAAGAAAATAAATTGTGTGAATACACCAAATCCCCACAATCATAAGGAATTAAATTCAAATTTCAAAATGTGCACTACGGAAAATCAGAAAAAATAGCCACTGTTGTTTTTCATTATCAAATGAAAAAAATCTTATGATCGGTTCAATGTGCAGGTAAATAGTTTTAGTCTATATACATTAGAAATAATTTCCCTATGTTTTTCCTACTCGTATTCTACGATCATATTTACTAAAATAATTAAGATACTTATTAATTAATTGAAACTTTCATGGATTGGAATAATATTGTTGCTTTTTGCGATAATTTTGTTTCCGAAACATGGATATTTTTGCAAACAGCAACTTAATTAATATCATATTATTAGTTACACTATATAGTACCAGTTAAATTAAGGATGTATGAAATCCGATTCGCTTGCATGCATCTACTGACACCCATCATTAAAAATGGATCTCTTTTAGAAGGATCCATTACTAATATTTCTGTTTCGCTAATGGCCTCGGCTATAAACACTGCTGTATTTGTTCCATATATATCCATTGGACTCAGACCAGCGTCAATGATTGCTTCTATTGATCTCTCTAAAGTTAATTTTATTAATACGTCAAACACTAGAGCGAGTTTAGGATGTATACTGAAGAATGTGTTATCAAATTGATCAATAAATTTTATCTTTCCAGTTCCAGACGGTACGTCAAGTTCATCTGTAAACATAATTTATAGATCGATATTACATTATGCTTACATACTCGTAAGATCACTATAAATATATTAATCAGTACTTGGCTTCCATCTCCTCGAATCTAAAGTAATGCCATTCGTTTTATTAAATAACAATTCGTTTAATTCTTCTAAATTATTGCTTTCCGGAAACATTCCTCCAATACCAGATATTACAACCTCCTCTTTATGTTCCGTCATTGCTTGTTTGTTATTATTATTTAACTAAAATTTAATTTTATATAAATGGTGATTAATACGTACAAGTATATATCATAAATACGTAATATTAGATTCTGAGCGAAAGGAAGAATATATGGTTTTACAATCGAATTCGTTGAAATTTCATTTTTCGTGATAAATGCCGTTTTTCGTCACTTTTTTGTCGTTTTTTCTATCACTTAAATTGAGTCATGAGAATTTCTTCATATTTCGGAAATACGTTGAGATATATATCAGTATGCTTTAATAAAATTTTCCAAATTTATTGGTTTTTCTATTAATTTTTATTGTGAATAATAATATACGAGTATGTGTGAATAAGAAGAATATTCGATATGGATTCTAAGATTTTCGTTTGAACTTAAAATATCAACTTAAAACAGCTATAAAAAAAAAATTGAGAATAGGGATTTTTCTAATATTTTAGTATGATGTTAAGTAATATGTAAGTTTACATCTGTAAAATTTTCAGACTTAAATACCAAAAATTGCGAATTTTATCAAACTTTATATACGTAAAAACGAGAATTTTACAAAATATTCAGAGTCCTATATTTTGTAGAAAAATTAACCAAACGGTTCCAAAATTTTACCACATATATATATAGTAGCTATGTTAACACCAACAAATTATTTTAAGTCTCTATCTTCAAAATTTTCTGAGTTATCATGAAATATAGAAATTGAATTCGTCAAAATTTCATTTTTCGTAAAAAATGCCGTTTTTTCGTCATTTTTTCGAAGTTTTTTTCTACCGCTTAGGGTCAAATTTTTGACCTTAATGAAGTACCAACTACATACACTTTCCTACTGGAAACATGTGCTATTCATGAGAATTGAATCATTATTTCGGGTAGTAAAAGTGTCTACAGAATAAAAAAAAAATAATAATAATAATCACACATCATTGTAAAACCAATACATTTTTCGCTTCCCTTAGAATCTAAAATTATAATCCAGAATATGTACTTTTATCAATTAACTAAGAAATAATAATAATACGCTAAAGGAAAATATTTTATAAATCATTCTTACCTTATTCCTTACCTAGTGAATGAGTTTCAACGTATAATATACGTTACTAAATAAAATTTACACTAAATGAAATAACTGTTGCTGCTGTTATATTTATTGTAAGGGATAGTTATATTCTTTGTTATTTTTATTATAATTATTAAAATACCTTTATAATGTATATACATGTATAATAATATGTAAATGAAAATTAATTTCTTTATTTCATTAATAGTTTCACATCTAAGAATAAAGGTCAGAATTTAAATTAAATGTATACCTAATTAATTAATTAATTAAAATAATTGATTCTTAATATATTGATTTCTAGGTCAATAAATACATAACAATAATGAAATGAATCAGTTCTAAAGAATAAGTGTTGAAATTTGATTAGAATTTGTATGTTATGGGTAATGTTAACATTTGGATAATGTTGATATTAGCCGGGTAATGTTAACATTAGCCATACATTTTGGAGAATGTCAAAAAAATTACACAATTTTAATATTATCCGGCTAATGTCAACATTAGCCAGTGAACATTGGATAATGTTAATTTTTTATATTGCATCTATATGTTTTTATTATCGGTTATCACAAAGTATTAAAAATGTAAACTTATTAGTTATTATTATACATTTATACGTGAACTGGCCACATCTTCTCATTTATTTTTATATTTCAGACAATAATTAGATGCGAATTACATATTTTTATAATAACTAATATATTTTATTTTTTATTATTTGTATATTTGAAATGTTATGTTTTCAATTTTATCAATTGAAAATGGTCAATACTATAAATTAGGTAACAAACATGGTACTTTGCAACAGCAATTATATACTAGAAACCAATTTAGTGTCTGTCCAATTCCAATTGTACATCTCGATGAGGTTTTAGATGTCTATAAATTATTGAGAGAAATATCTGGGCAAATGTCTAATAGTGGTGGTCAGGGGTATAAAAAATGTTCTTGTAAAGGAAACTGTGACAATAACAGATGTAAATGTAAATCATCCAATATTCTGTGTAGCTCAAAGTGTCATGCTTCCATGACTTGTAAAAATAAATAATATTTTTACATTCATATTAAATAAAATCAATTTTGATTATTATAATATTTGTTTATTTATTGTTTTGGCTGTGTCAATAGGAAATAATTTTAATTTTTTATGACATTATCCAGTATGTATTGGATAATGTCGACATTATCC
Source organism: Tetraneura akinire (assembly GCA_021307375.1). Taxonomy (NCBI): domain Eukaryota; kingdom Metazoa; phylum Arthropoda; class Insecta; order Hemiptera; family Aphididae; genus Tetraneura; species Tetraneura akinire. The sequence continues at coordinate 6,944 of JAIUCT010003593.1, read as the reverse complement.
AACATATTAACCATATGCATGGCGGCTAATGTTAACATTTGGCTAATGAAACATTATCCAAATGTTAACATTACCCGTAACATATACAATAATAAATCATTACATTCGTCAAAACGATATTGAACGAGGTTTATCAGATAATATATGTATTGATTAAAATTTGTACACTTATACCGTTTCTTAGTTCAATATAAATAAACATAGAATTCCTAAATAAGTTACCTTGTACACTGTCAGATATTTGGTTCAGAATCGTTTTTCGAACGTAATGATTTATCACTGCATTCAAATTTTTATAAGAATTCAACACTTTAATCTTTAGATCTGTATCCCTACCACCTGCAGTATCAGGTCTTCTTTTTATCCTTTAAATATTTTAAACGAATTCGATTTCAATATTTCACAAAAATTCAGGTAATATTCATATAAGAGACTTGAAAATATTATTGGGTATTCACATAGACATTATATATATATATATGGTAAAATTTTGGATCCGTTACGTTAATTTTTCTACAAAATATAGGACTTAATTTTAATATTTCGTAAAATTCTCGTTTTTATTATTTTTGGTATTTTACTATTTGTTGTTAGGTATATAGTGTTCATTTTTTACCATCTAATATCAATGTTCCAAGTTTTTAGCTGTAAGAAATCGGTAGTGTATCATTGATGGTTATAAAATATGTGCGAAACATCGAAAATCGATGTTTACAAATATTTAATATTTTAATCATCACTAGAACAGATATATTTTATTGGGATATTGAGGTGACTATTAATTCTAATAATTTTGTTTTTTGTCATTGATTGGTAACATGATATTTTCTTATTTGACAACACAATAATATCAAGTGATGTGTTCAATGATAAACCATCGCATTAGAAAAAAGTATTTTGAGCGAAGTTCTGTCAGATATGAGAATTTAGGTGACAAAGGATTTTATGAGCATTTATATTTTATATTGAACGTAGAGACTTGAACATTTTATAGGGTGGTCATTTATGTACAACATGTGTACTTATATGTGTGTTAAATTTTACGTTTTTAATATTTAATAAAATATGTCAAAATTTTAACCAATACCTACATTATCTGTCTGAACTTCGCTCAGAATCGTTTTTTCCATTGCATCATTACATTCAAATTCTAAGTAAAATTAAACACTACGATTTACACACCTATATCATTGCCGCAGGAGTATCAATTCGTCTTTTTCTTAAATGAAATATTAACTGGGTTAAGAAATATATATATGAGCTTCAATTAAATTTTCGAAATTTTTCAAAATGTTTTGTAAACATTATTTAACATAATTATAAAACATTGTAATATAATAAAAATAATCATTAAATATCGATATTAAAAAAATAAATTCAATTTAAAACATCGGTAAAAAAATTTAATCAAAAGATTTCTCTAATATTTTGCTAAAATGTTAAGTAATATGTGAATTGCTACCGTAAAATGTTCAGACCTTAATACCAAGAAGGGACAATTATATCATACTTTTAAAGATAAAAAAAAAGAGCTGATACTCCTGCCTCAGGGATCGAAGCATTATTTCGGGTAGTAAAATTGTTTTCAGAATATTTATTTATACGTATGGATTCTAAGATTTTTGTTTTACTAAAAATATCAAATTAAAACAGCTATAAAAAAAAAATTTGACTGGAGATTTTTCTAATACTTTGATATGGTGTTAAATAATATGTATATATTCTTCAGGAAAATTTTCAGACTTTAATACCAATGCCAATTTTATCAAACATTATATACATTAAAACGTGAATTTTACGAAATATTCAAAGTCCTATATTTTGTAGAAAAATTAATTAAACGATTCCAAAATTTTACCACATATATATAGTAGCTATGTGAACACCCAAACAAATTTTAAGGTCTTTATCTTCAAAATTTTTAGTATTCTATTCATTTTTAAAGTAAAATTATTGAGAAATAATAAGAAGAATACTATTATGAATTCTAAGATTTTCTTTTAAACTAAATATATCAACATTAAACAACTATAAAATCAAATTCGAACTTTGAGTGTTTCTAATATTTTCATATGATGTTAAGTATAATATGTAGGTTAAATATTTTAATCGAAATCGTCGAAATTTCAGTTTTCGTGAAAAATGCCGTTTTTTCGTCGTTTTTTCTACCGCTTACGGTCAATTTAGAGAAATTCGAAAAATGAATTGAGTTAAGGACCAACTACATCCACTTTCCAATCGGAAGCATATGCTATTCGTGAAATCGGAGCTTTATTTCGGGTAGGTAGTAAAAGTGTTAGGTCAAAAAAAAAAATCACACATCACTTTAAAACCAATACATTCTTTGCTTCGCTCAAAATCTTAAATTAAATTATTGTCCTTTAAATAATTTATTACTATAGTTATTGAATTGTATAAATTACTTCTAATAATTATTTTTATTCTATTAATTAATGTTAGTTATACAATTAATTCATTTAAATTAAATTAATTGAAATGTAATAAGATATTTACTTTGCATTTTGGATTACTGTATAGTAAAAGAATAAAAAAAAAAAAAAATCACGCATCATTTAAAACCAGTATAATCCTTCGCTTCGCTCAGAATCTAAAACGAGAATACTAAGAAATATTCAAATCAAATTCTATATTTTACACAACAATTAACTTAACGGTTCCAAAATAATATCACATTTCACATATTATATAATAATTTTATATGTACTATACGTATATTACAGTACCTACCAAAACACACAAAAAATCCTAGTCTCTAAGTTTAATTTCTTGTACAATATTTTTTATCATAGATTTTTCATCAATATTTTTTATTTTTTGCCATGTGGTCAATTTTAGATTAATCTAAATAAAGTACCAACTTCATTCACTTTCCAACCAAAACATATTCTATTCGTATATACTATATACACAGCACATTATTTCTGGTCAAAAAGTGTCTTCAGACATAAAAACATAAAAAAAGACACAAATAATTATATAACCAATATATTTTTTGCTTCAATGAAAATGTATTAATTAATTATTAATTATTATATTTTCTTTTTTAATTAATATAAAGGCTTTAACATCTTGAGGTTATTAGCCAACAATTGTAACAAAAGTGAACAGAAATAAATTATATACTCGTACAGATATTTATAATTTATGGTTTAAATGAATGTGATGGAAAAATTTGTAAATTGTTTAGTGTTTTCTTCGCTGAGAACCAGCCAGATGATGTGTTTTTAAGGATTTTCCGTGCTTCGGTGTATTTTGGACATCTTAAAAATAAAGATTATTTATAGATCTTGTTCTATTTTCATGTATATACTCAATATATAATATTAGTATTTGTTTGTTTAGTATAATTATATTTCAATGTAACTTACTGTATCTATTAAGCTTTGACCCTTTTAACAGCTGGCAACAACGCTAAATATTTTTATTCTTCTGAGAAACAATACTGATTTTAATTATTAATTTACAATATTAATTAATTCTAACTATAATATGATATATTAATATTGACATATTGTACCTAACAATAAGGTCATATATATATATAATATTGGAATTTGCATAAATTCAATGACTAGAATTGATTCAAATTGTAAATTAATAATTAACTATTAGACATTTTATCTTTTATATATTGCAGGATCCTATAGATTATTCATTTTTTTTAAATTTATGATAATTTCATTGAAGCTCAAATATATATTTGTTAATTCACTTCCAAATAATTGTTAATATTACATTTACGAAAAATTGTAGCTGATTAAAGGATAAAAAGAAGCACCCGAACCATGATATTGCTGTAGTGGTTATACTTTGTATGTTTAATAACCGTTTTTGAAATTACAGAAAGATGGAAATAATCGTCCAAGAAAATCGCGGACAAAATTTTTAAATTACTGTGAAATTTTGGCCTATTTGTTCATACGGTAATTTCAAAATTTTGTCCACGATTTCCTGGATGATTTTTTCTCTTTGCCGTATAAAGATTACAAATTGATTCGAAATATTTTATCACGATTTTTGCGGGGAAATATTTTGGTTTTACCGTATAAAATATATATGTATATCACAATTATATAACTTGTACACTCTTCCCATAGACATATAAACTAACTAGTTTATAGGTCTATGATGACTCTTCCTATTATAAATTATTTTTAATCATGTTATATGTTGTTTAGTGTAACTATATTTTTCTCTAAAGTAAAGTTAAAGTAAGAAGTAACCTTTTACTTCTAATACATCGTGAGTCGTTGCAACCTTTGCTTTTTACTAGTTTGTGCATAAGTACGTTTTTTATTATTCTACATTTTTGAGTTTATTATCATATTTTTTTGCTGCTATTAAATATTTGTCTCTGTTATCGTTGCTTTGAAATTCTCTCCATTGATTCCATTGATCAGCTGATTTTCGGAGTGACTTTAACGGTGGGCAAGGAAAGTATCTAAGAATAGTGTTTAATATATCGCCGCGTCACACCACATATTAATTTATTATAATAACGTATTTCTATACACGGCTAAGTGATGGAAGAAAAAATTGATTCTCTAATTAAATATGTTAATGAGATAAAATTATCACAAAATAAACTTGTTGGATCAATTAGCTCTTTAATTGAGAAATTCTCGTCACTAGCAAAGAAGGTAAATGATCTATCTGGTCAATAAAATAATCTATCTACTGTATATGGATCGCTTAAATTACGAGTAATATCTATTGAAGAGAAAATCGAAAAAATTGTTAGTCCGGAAGTTTGGGATCCTTAAGCAAAAATGCTACTAACAATGAGTTATTGCTGAATTAATGACAAAATCGGCAGAAAAAAATCTTGTTGTTTAATCTTCCAGAGTCACCAAATAACACTAATGATGATGCAATTATTGTTAAAAATATTTTAAATTCTCTTGGATTGCAGTTGCAACCTTCCCATTTGTCTCACCTTGATGTATTGTCACCTACTACTAATAATTCTAGACCTATAAAATTATGATTTTTTGACCAAAAAGACATTTTTTCTAACTTCGCCTCTCAAATTAAATTAAAATCTCATGGATCATAGAATAATTTAAGATTTTCATCAGACCGTACCAAGTCTCAGCGAGATTTCATGATTCATCTCCGTAATGAACTACTACAACGCAGATCTAAAGGGGAGTCTGATCTTATTATTAAATATATTAGAGGTACCCCAGTAATTATAAAATCAAAAAACTAAATATATCTAGGACTTTTAATTTCCATGTTATTATCAAAATGTAAGAGGATTGAATACTAAATTTAGTAAATTTAATATTCTAAAAAATAATATTACTCTCACAAATTATTCAGCTTTTGTATTTCCTGAAAAATGGTTACATAATGATGTTAATTCTTCTGAACTAGGCTTTTATAATTATTCTATTTATCAATGTGATAGTTCAATAACTACTAGCTCATTATCCAGAGAAGGAGGTGGTCAAATAGCAATTAGCAATAATTTTATGTCGTGTCAACTAAACGTCAATACGGGCTCTCTTGGTTAAAATAAAAATTAGTAATAGTAAGAAATTAATCATAAGTTGTGTTTACTTCCCTCTTAATTCGGTATCTTCTATGTATACAGATTATTTTAAAATAATTGATAATGTAATATTATCTAATGTAAATTATGACTCATTACTTCTTGGGGATATCATAATATAACATCGCTTTCAACAGGCCATCAAAAAGACCCACTTAATCAGTAGTTTTCACTACTACACCTCGATAGAGCACCAGCACCCACAGGAAACTCGTAAAGAATGCTAAGAAAGTTTAAAATAATTATAAATGCCTAATATTATTAGATTAAAATTATTTTTTCTTACGCAATACTGAATAGATAAACTTAGATATTTTTGTAATAATTTAAACTTATTAATATCTAGCTTAAATGCTTAATATATAAGATCAAAATAATTAGACCATAAGAGAGGCCAAATTCAAAAATGTAAAACAACTGTAGGTCGGCTAACCCCCTACCCCCCCCCCCCACTATACATGTCACTGTATATCTGGCTTATATAAGATAAAAATAATTAAAATATTAGTGAAATTGACAAATATAAATAATTGTATAATATATTGTTGGTAATCTCATATCATATAAAATAAGAATTTGAAAGATACGTACATACCTACATATTATATGAATCACGAATTCAATATACCTGTAAATTATAATATAATATAATATTTAAAACTGAACATGAAGAAAATAATGAACATTGAATTCTTATTAAACATTTTTAGTTTAATAAAATTACAATAATTTATTAATGATTCAAGTAAGGATAAAAATTGAAAGATAACAATATCATAGAAATCGTGATAAGGTATACAAGTGTTTTAGAAATTACAGTTTAATTTTTATAAACATTATGATAAACCAACAAAATAATTTTAAATAAGTAATAAAAGTATTCATTTTATATCCTTTTACAATTATAATTTATAAAACTAAAAATATTTCAATATTTTTATTGCTATCAAATAAATTAAATATTTAAAATTTGACTATCATCGAAGTAAAAGTTTTTGTATTTGTCAATGAGTGGTATTTCTATTCCGTTTGCGAACTGATAGACTACGCTATTATTTATAGTTTTAATCACGTTTATGTCAGCTAACATATCTGAATAATCCATCTTTACTATATTATGTATAATTGGCAGATTTGTACAATACTATAAAATACCCAAAGTAAATATGTTTATGTTTATAATTTAAATGAGATAATTGTTTTAACTTACGTCATTTAAGTTGATATTATCATATAATGATCTTCCATATTTAAATAATAAAACTTTCGTATGCAATTTATTTGAAAGTGGTTTAGAAACTAATAATGCTCGTAAACAACTTTGAATCCAATTTATTGTTCTTTGTGTATTTTCTTTTAATATTTG
>JAIUCT010003589.1:0-21559 GCA_021307375.1 Tetraneura akinire | reverse complement strand
AATGTTGAAACGTAGACAAGAACAATTAGATTATTCACCCGTACTCAATGTCATTCAAGATGTAGTTACCAGGTGGAACTCAACTTATGATACGTTCGAACGTATTTTACACTTAAAGTCTCCAATTTTATCAGCCTTAGGAGATACAAATTATGACGTGCATATAACTGCAAATGACTGGCAAATAATTTCAAACACATGCGATATATTAAAACGATTCAAAGAAATAACTATTGAAATAAGTACCGAAAAGTCAGTCTCTATATCAAAAGTTGTTGTATTGAGTAAAGCATTAATTCAATACTGTGGTCAATTAAAAAATAAATATTCAAACTCATCTACAACAACCATGAAATTTATTGAGGTATTGGAAGTACAGGTAGAAAAAAGATTTAAGAATTTAGAAAAAGTATTGTTATATGCTGAAGCAGTAATTTTAGACCCGCGATTTAAAAAGCATGGATTTTTAAGTAATAGTTCTTTTATTGAAGGTAAAAATCGTTAGTAAATAAAGCTTCGTATATTCAAATCGAAGCAAATAATCATACAAGTTTGACTTTAATACCAACAAAAAGAGATGATTCGATATGGAACGAATTCGATGTCGAAGTTCAAAATTTAATTCAACATCAAAACCCTACATCGGCATTTATAGTGGAAATTGATAAATATTTATTAGAACCATTAATTCCAAGAACAGCGGATCCATTACTGTGGTGGAGGGAAAATCAAAATGTTTATCCACGACTTTTTCAAATCGTGAAAAAACGATTTTGTATATTAGCTACGTCTGTTCCATGCGAACGAATATTTTCCAAAGCTGGCCAAACAATAACTGAAAAAAGGAACAGATTGGACTACAAAAATTTTGAAAAAATAATTTTTTTAAATTTAAATTTATAGAACAATTTTATATTTTATATTATTTTTAGTATTGTAATAATAAAAAAGTTTATGATTTTATTTATTTTCAAATTAAAATTTTAGTTTAATAGATAATATAACAAGTTAACATAAGTATTTTAAAGTAGATATTTAACATCACCATATTTATAAAATTATAATGATTTTGTTTTAATTTAATAGTGTTATTTATGATATATTTTATATTTAAAAAATAATTTTTTTATGTTTTAAATTTTTTTGTGTTTATGTTTTTATATGTTATTTTTATTTTATATCGAATTTTATTATATTAACTGTTACAATAAATATTTTATTATTCCTTATTATAAAATAATATACCTAGTACCTACCTATATTGATGAAATACGAGTATCTATATTAAAAAATAATATATTCTAATTTTTGATTTCACATTTTAACTTTTATATTTGGTTTACCTATTCGTATTTTAATATTCTATATTTCTATGTATAATTATGGTGTACTGTACGATATACTATACCTGTAATCAAATTTAATATTGGTATATTCGTACAAATATCAAGTAAACATAAAGAATATGATTAATTTTAAATAATTAATTGTCAAATAACAATAATTATTATTATCAATTAAATAATTTATTAATATAATATTAACACGAATCGCGATATTCCTACGAGTTGTTTACATAATTGATTACAACTGCAGACAACTGTATAGGTACTAAATCAAGATAAATTGAATTAATATTATTTATTTTGATATATGAAATGATTTTGTATATTGATTACAGTTGTATAGGTTCTGATGATTACAATTAAACATTTTATTTTTAAAATATCAGGCCAGATCTAAATATTATAAATTAATAAAATATATTATAACCAGTTTTAAATATTAAATAATAAAATGAGATTGATTTGTGAACCTTGAAAGTTGTAAATTGAACGATGTAATGGTTAAAACATCATATACGGAAATACCAAACACGTAAAGTAAATACAAATGGAAATGAGTAATGAACTAATAACGAGTTGGATATGTTCACAGTGCAGATTGCGGAGTCATAGATACGAGTAATAACTAATAACTCCGGACTCTTCAGTTCGTCACTTGTGTAATCGAGTTCATTTACGTTTATCAATTGCTCGAATAAAGTTGGTTACTCTGATGAGAAATTGAGTCGACGAATCTTGGAAACACTGATTCGAATCGTTTAGTTCACTGTTAAGAGTTGACTCTCAGAGTCGACTAACTCATGTACTACACATCCCTACCACGGCTGCAACGCGGGAAGTGGAATGGATGGCGGCGCGGAGGATCGGGGGACAATATTATATTTTTACGAAATTTTCGTCGCATACGAAAAATCGGTTTTAAAAGTACTTGAATATTTTTGCTTATAACTTTTATGCTATTTAAATTATCTGATTGCAAGTTTCTCCGTTCCCATCTGCACAACATTTCTGATCGATTGATACCTTTCATGACCTTTTATGTTCAGCCATTTGCCCTGTAGAGCTGGACAATGGATTAACATAAATTAAGACGGGTTTTCAATGGTAAAACTCTTGCTCCTGTTAGGATACGTTAGTGGCTATACTACGCTTTTTTTTTTTATTTTACTTAGCTTCGCGCCACTACCGTTGCGCTGGATGTTTTCGCATCACCTGGTGATACTGGGCAAAACGCGCCAATTATACATGCAGTTGACGCGGTTGTTACCGACCGTCGCTTCGCTGAGTGACGTAGTTCACCGACCGTCATTGACCGTGTGTTGTGTTACGATTGTGCGCCACGGCTAACCTTTTGTTTTGTTTTTACCGACTTCGTCGTTTTAAGGCGCTATTCCACTGCGACGTGTTCGCGTATTTTTGTATTCAGCGTATGAAATAACGTTCCCCGATTGGTCAATTCATGTTATTAACCAATTGATACCACAGGTTACCGTATAGTTGAAATATTTCAACTCCTTCGACGTGTGGTTACAGTGGTTACTAGATTCTGTGATGATTTTTAATAAAATTTTTTAATTTATCAGTTATTAATTTATTATCACAATTTAAGTTTGTCTCTATATAAGTATGTAGAATTTCGATTATGCTTTAGCTTTTTGTTAATTGTATATTTTAAATTTTTTGTATAAATTGTAATTATTATATCGTTTAAATTGTTAAATATTATTTAATATTTCATAATGTCGCAATTTATAAAGGTATGTATATTAATTATATTATTATACGAGTATTTACGCTGTGTCTATACTCTATTCAAAATGAGATCGTGACCAGGCGGCGACCAGTTTTCGTCGGGCGTCGGTCAGGCTCCACCCATGAGCAACGATCACGTGACCGAGGTTCTGGTGGTATGTGACTGCCGTGTGAAATGGCTGTGCGTGCGTGCGTCATGCGTACTCTACTCAATATTATTTTATAGGCGATTTAGTTGAAATTTCCGTAAAATCAATTTGTTTTATGTCTGTAGACACTTTTACTACCCGAAATAATGCTCCGATTTTCATGAATAGCATATGTTTCCAGCTGGAAATTGGATGTAGTTGGTACTTTATTTAGGTCATTATTTGAATTTCTCAAAATTGACACTAAGCGGTAGAAAAAACGACATTTTTCACAAATACTGAAATTTCGACGAATTTTATTTTCATATTTCACGATAACTAAGGCAATTTTAAAGATAGAGACTTGACTATATAATTTGTAAAAATTGTTTTAATTTATTATGTGATTTATTTTGTATATATACATTTGTTTTAATTATTTTGACGATCGTTTTAAAAAAATATATTATGTATATTTTAAATACATTTATATTGTGTTTAAAAAATATAAATAAAAATAGTTTTAATTTATGAATTACGTATACGTATTTTTACGTATACATATATTATAGTATTATATTACGGTGTGTTCGTAAACCGCCTGGCGACCGCGACAGAGACATACAAACAAATACACATTATGTATTTTAAATTATTTTAACTTATCAACAGTGGATACTAGACTAAATAGTGGTCCCGTCGGCGTAGTCGCGTTTGGCGCTACTATAGAACAAAAGCCACGCCCATGCGCACAACTCGTCCGGCTGGTCACGATCTCATTTTGAATAGAGTATAGAGCCTGGACACTGGGTATATAATGCCTATAACTGGGTATATATAACCTATCTGGCACCGTGTGCGTTGTACCTAATATTTAAATTAATATAATTCTAGGTCCAACAGTGTTAAATGCAAATTATTTATCCCGTTGCAAAATTTTGCATCACATATTTGTTCAGGTACCTACTTTTCATATACATATTGTTCAGTATTATTACTTTACATATAATATAATTAAGGTTTTGAATTTTGAATTTGAACAGATCAAAATGGACCACTTTAGCCCAAACAACAACAGTTGAAAAAAACTGAAGGAAATTAAAAATTAAAAAAAAAAATTAATTCCATTAAAAGTAAATAAATAAATTTGTTAACAAATGAATAGTTTTAACATTTAATACATTTTAAGTTCCAGAAGGTGATGAAACAATGGAACTAGAATTGTGTGGAAATTAGAAGGCCATTGTGGGATCACAAAACATTGAAACTAGTGGAGCGGTCAGAAGCTATTAGAAATAAATTATGGAGGGACATTAGTGAAGAGCTAGAAAGTGAGTGCATAATTATAAAAAAAAGACACACATCATTGTAAAACCAATACATTCTTCGCTTCACTCAGAATCTAAAATTTAAGAATTAAAGTTCAATAAACTAATTGGTATACTACTAAAATATTTATTATAAAATTATATCTTGTATAAATATTATTAAATTTAGATAAGTTTGATGTCAACAATTTAAAGTTGAAGTGGAAATATTTGAGAGATGAGTATACACGTCGCAGAAAAGTGTCTAAAAGTGGATCTGGAGCGACAAATGAATGGTTTTATATGCGACATCTTGCCTTTTTAGATGATATGATTATATATGAACCGTAAGTTAATTCACATATTCGTATACGTGCAATTGTATTAAGATTTTCTTTTTAATGTTTTTATTAAATTTATTGTAGTACTGTATCCAATTTACTTCCTGGACCATCTACCACACCAAAAAGTGATTGTGATAAGAAAAACGTTGAACGCAAAAAGCGTAAGTTCTTAATCTCAAATTGTATCTTAAATTATAGAAAATTTTAAATTTGTAATTGAAAACATATTTTCAGGCAAATTAGATAATAAAGAGTATCAAATGAGTACATTAATTAATTTATTAATAATGACTCGTCCAAAAACTCCTCCTCCCGAAGAAAAAATGACTGCTGACGAAAAGTTTGGCAGTTATTTAATTAGTTTAATGGCAGATTTACCATTGGCAAAAAAAAGAATACTTCAGGGTCAATTTATAGCAAGTGTATTGAGTGAATTAGATACCTACTTAATAACTTTATTTATTTATTTTTTTTATTTATATAGTTTTAAAAGAAAAGAAAAGACTATTATTTTTAAGTTATTTAATAATAGTAATATAAAACTATATATAGTATATAGTAATGGTTTTTAATCTTTTGAGAGCCGAGAACGATCTTTCTGCGGTACACGAAGAAACAGGAATAGTTAAAACTATTTTTAGGAGCTTATTAAATTCAGACAACATATCTTTAAATGATATTTCCGATTTAAAAAAACATATGGCATCTTCTGTTGTCTTTATCTGTATTTGTTTAGATTTAGCCACGTCTAAAAACATATCTCTATGTAGTATTAATTTATTTTCATCAAAGTCATTTTTATAAAATTTAATACTACCTGTAATATACTTGTCATTGCCAATTATAAAATTTTCTATTGAACATAAAATACCAATTATATTTTTTTGAAATCTATCATTTAATGATGTATTTTTAATACGTTTTTGAGGATTCATAATTTGGATTAATTAGGAATTATTAGGATTCAAAATTATGAGGCCACACGTGACACTTTCACACAATACACATCAAATGGACATCTTATCACACTAACAATGATATCGCCTTTACCGCTATTTTAGTTTTTAGTTGTGGGAATGGTGTTTTATTTTTCTGCGTCAATAAGCGTTAAATGATATAGTATACTATCACAGAATAGAACAATCAGAATGGACACTGATAACAGTTTACATGGGCAGTATAGGACGGTGGCGCAAAACGCACTCGAAAGGTACTCAGTGTCACCATTTGCAGTTAGCAATCTAGTTTATTTTATATTTATCTGTGATGATAACAAACATTTAACATATACCTACTTATCATATATTTATGAACACAGAACATACTGATACTAATGAATACAGATTTTTTCTTATAAAGTTTAAAAAAAAAATGAATTTTGTAAGTTAATTAATGTAATGGATAAATAAACAAAAATTTGTAGGTATTAATTCTATGGGGTGCTGAATACTCCATAACCAATTCATCGGGTGCTTTGGCACCCGGGCACCCGTCCCGTCTACTTGGCGCCTATGACTGCCACTTTGATCCAAAGATTTTAGATTCTGACTTTCCAATTCGTTTAAAACTTTGAGTACATCCATTTTTGCTTTTATTTTGAGTTCTGGCGAAAATTGTTTGACTGTATATTTTTGAAAAAAAACATCGATAGAGTCTTCTGTTTCTTCTGTTTTTGTAAGCTCTTGCATTAAACGGATTTTTGTTTTCGCTTCTTTTATTTAAAATGTCGACTAGTTCCGTTTTTTTTTTTTTTATCGTTTTTGACTAGTTGATTCTTTCTCCGACTTCTCTGCTACCGCTATTGGCTCAAAAGTTGATACTGATGATACATTTTTAATTTCAGGCTCCATTTGTATGATAACACTATTATCATTTGAACTTATGTGATCTTCCTCAATTGTATCTCCTTCGTGGGACACATTTGTTACGCTTCTATTCAGTATCATAATGATAACATTATTAGTATTTAAATTACATTTTATATACATCAAAAAAATAAAAATGTATCATATTATATTATTACTGTCTCTCATATATTGCTGTATCCATAAAAGATAAAGCATCCTCAAGAATCCATTTTGACTGTTTTTCTTTCGTAGCAGACTCAGTACCCAACTTTCTACTTCTCCTTTTTTTATTGTATGTGTCTTTAATGTTTTTCCAGCGCTTTTTACAATCGTCAACTACATCAATATAATTAAGTTATACTTATTAAAATGTAATGATATAAATAAAATAAAATTGTATTTTGATTACAGCTCAAAATTAAAATTCATAAAAAAAAATCATTTATTATTTAAAAAATTGCTTGTCAGTATTCATTTCAAATTTTTTTAACTACTATCTCCATTATATTTAGAATTAAAGCTACGAATTTCTATTAATTTACATACTGTATGTAATATAGTATAATATGTAATATAATTATTCTATTTATTTATTGACATTAAATATTATATTTTTTTATTCAAGAAGTCTTGTAATGATAAACATAATTAATATTAATAAACATTATTTATATTATATATTTATTGCTGTCGACAATTTCAAGTATTTTTAAAATTAATTTTTTTTTCAACAGGTTTATGGCGACTGAAGAATCTTTTCGGTCCCTAGATTTTGCTTTTCGTATCTCCCAAAGTTATATTACACGTATTGTGAGACTAGTATTGAAAAGTTTGAGCAATCGATTAACACCCATATTATTACCACCACCAACCAAAAATGACATGGTAGAAATATCGAAAGAGTTTTGGGAAAAATGGAATTTACCGAATTGTGCAGGTGCCATTGATGGCAAACATATTCGTATTTTTTTAACAAAGAATAGTGGATCATTGTTTTTTAACTAAAAAAAGATTTTTTTTCAATTGTTTTGTTAGCGATTGTAGATGATAACTGTAAGTTTATTTATGTAGACATCGGATCTTATGGCATAGAGGGTGATAGCGGTATATTTACAAAATCAAAAATTTCAGAAAAAATGAAAAATGGTGATTATTTTCCTCCTAATGCTAAAGTTCCAAATTCAGACAAAATATTGCCATATGTTTTCATTAGCGATGAAGCTTTTCGTTTAAACCCTCATGTAGTATTAATATACAACACTCATCTTATGCGACCATACTCGAAAATTGAATCCAGAAATGATAGTGATAAAAAAGTTTTTAATTATCGTCGATAAGAAGGGCAAGAAGAACTACTGAAAATAGTATTGGACTTCTGAGTCAGGTGTTTAGAGTTTTTTACACCCTTATTCCACTAAAAACACAAACTGTTGGTCATTTTGTGTTATCTGCGTGCTGCCTACATAATCTTTGACGTAATCAATATAAAATAAATAATACAACAGAACGATACCATACATATAATTATGACCCAAATGATTCTCCTCCGAACAATATGATTCAACTTGAGCGTACGGGAGGTTATGGTAATTATGAAGGTTTTATAGTAAGATATGAGTTCAAACAATTTTTCAATTCCCCACAAGGTGGAGTGTACCTGGGTACAGGTGGCAAAATCATACTTTAAGAACAGATACATCATAAAAACAATAATATTATGTTATGTCTTATACTCATGTTTAACAGAAAAATATTTTTATTAATTATTATTTTTTAATATGTTTTATAACTTGATATCAAAGTACCTATTCATAATATTTTATCTTTATGACTATATTTAGTTTTAAATTCAGTTTGATTATTAATTTTGTATAGCATTACGTTTATATTAATTTAAATCTAATTTTAAAAATATACTTTCTCAATTAGGCAATGTATAGTATAGAAAGAATAGTATGAAAGAATAAATTATAAAGTATAATATTATATAATATAAGTGTAATATAAGTCATAAGTGTAATATACTATTTAATAATAATAATATAATCAAATATAATATAATAACATAATTTAATAATACCTGGCTTGTTCACTTCATTTGAAATCTGTTTCCACACATTTTCCCGTACTGTTTAGTCTTTATATAAAGTGTGTTTTAAATCATACAGACAAGGGTGGTATCCTACAAGTTCTGCAAGCGTTTTATTATCTTCAGATGAAAATATAATGAAGACATTTTTATACAATATTATAATAAGTATACTCTGTTTCAAAAGAGAAGGCACGAAGCGTTGACCAGTTTTCATTCGGCAGCAAGGATTCCCTACCTACTCCGATAAATGCACGTATGCTCACCAGCGACCTCTGACACCCAGCTGCACCGTTAAAAACCATTATACGGTGCGCTTCGGTTGTTGACATCTATGATACTTGGCGAATATACGTATAACCTGTCACTTGATAACCGTGAACATGTACACGGCTATTGTGTGTCGCATTTTAATTACGGTGTATACATCGTCGGCAATGATCGGCAATAGACTTCGTAAGGCTCCCCACGTGAAACAATGACAAGTGGAAAGGGAAAAATCGGCTACGCGTTGCGTTAGCTGTCATTCGCTATGCGCAGAACCCGTGTCTTCTCTTTTGGAACAGAGTATAGATATTTTAAAACGCGTGCGCGACCGCGTCTCGACTGCCTCTGAAGCGGTCAGAGTCATTGAGGTTTTAAGAGGTTATTTGGATGATTTTGTTCAAGTATATCTTGATGATATAGTAATATTTTTGGATGACTTGGACAACCACCAAATACATCTAACCAAAGTACTTGAGCGCTTAAGTAGACATGGTTTGACATGCCACCCAATGAAATGTAGATTAGGAACAACCGAAATATCATTGCTGGGACATTTGGTAGACTCAGAGGGAATTGAAAAACAGCCGGAAAAGCTTAACGCGAATAGGGAATTTCTAACACCTCGTCGAATTAAGATAGAATTTAGATAGCTTCGTAGATTTTTAAGGATATGCAATTGGTATAGTCAGTTCGTAGATAATTACGCGGACACAATTACACCCCTAACAAATTTACTTAAACAAGGAACCAAATGGCGATGGACACAGACCGAACAGATTGCATTTGATCTTATCAAAAATGCCCTGTACGAATCTCCAAAACTAAGGTCTCCCGACTACAGTAAACCCTTTTGTTTCCAAACTGATGCAAGCGAAATAGGTGTAGGTGCTGTTCTTTTCCAATGGGGTGACAGACCGGAGGAAAGACAAATTATTACCTACGCTAGCAAAAATTTAAGTGAGACACAAAAGAGGTATGACACGGTCCGACATGGTACGTACGCATGTACTAACGATGTCGGACGCGATCTAACTATCTAGTCAGCCACCAACCTAGGCGGCGCGCCGGTACCCACCGAGACCTCCAATCCAACAATGGAAAGGATACTTGGAGGGGCCCGACGCGAGCTGCTTGATCGCGACAACGAGTCCGTACCTTTTTGTACCCGACCGTGCTACACGACGCACAACCGTACACCGTCACTCATAAATTGACATCACCGTTTTATTTGTAACACCGCCTTCTTCCACTTGTCGATTCGAACACGGTTCGCCCGTCAACGACCGCGGTATTATCCGTTAATATTTCTCAGTTGTGCTATACAGAATATACAACAATTTAACCAATTTAACCACACTTTGTGGAACCATAAAGCCGTGTTTTTCTTTTTTGTGCTTTTTTTTTTGTTTTGTGTTCCTTGGTCCGCATTACCGAACGTGACGCCGGTCCGCTCACACCTCAACACGGTGAACCCGCGTCAAATTGGCTCCCCGTAAAGGAATCGTCCCGGATAGGACCTCAAGGCAAGAGTTTTTATTAGCTTCGAACGGGAGTTTCGATCTCCCGCGCGTGCTTTTAAGTTAGTTTAAGAATTTTTATTCGAGAACGGCCACGAGGTTTCCACCGACAATTTCGGGCGGCGAAACCAAGTGCGAAGTGCGCGAGGTAAAAACCCAGCAAATAACGTGCTATATTTAGACGGCAGCAAGAGCGTCGAGAAATCGTGATACGTGGTATCCTATACTAGGTACTAGTCCGACACTCCGCTCGACGTCATAGTTGCGGGCAATCCCCACGTCACAAATCTGACGTCAGTATAACCGGTCTCTATTGTAGGTAGGTAGGAACGTCTCGCGCGATTAACGACTGTTGTTAACACACGGTGGACTTGAACTCGAGCGACCCGTGCCAGCCGACAGTCTATTCTCGACAGCGAACACCTACTAGTCACGTAGGGAAAATACCGGCACAACATTTACGTAAATCGGTTAGACGAGCGTTTTAAAAAATTTTTTTGTCTCCCTTTGCGTTCGCTCGCGTCGTGCAGTCGCCGCGTGCAGGGAAAATAAAAAATAATTAAGCTACTTTCAGCATCCGCCAGAGACAGGACAGACGTCCGGGGTGAGTCGGACGTGAACGCTGGCGGTTCTTCAACCGTACAGCTATCACCACGAGTAACCGGGGCGTCGGTCGTGACACAGTCGCGCCAGGGTCAACCGGAGGTCGAGCTAAGCGCGAACCTGACGACGGAAGCGCGTACAAATCACGACGCGACCGAAATTTTTAACGCCGCTGCCGAACAATTATCAAAAATAAATCGATCGTTTAGCGAATCTGCGGTAAACAGGTCCCTCGAAGAACGCATGTCGAGGTTGGAGTTGAGCATCTCGCGGTTCATCGACAGCCAACGACATTCGACGGCGACAGAGATTCCGCGCGTCACAAACACCGCAAACGACGCGTACAGTTAAGCGCGACGCAAACCGACGACGTACGCGATGCACACGCGGAATGTCGTACAGCGCGCGATCTTTTCGATAATACGTCAGTATTTCGGGAAAGCGCCGATGAACAATTCCGCCTACCGCCACCGTTACTGGCCACGCAGGAAAGGTCGGTATTAATACCGTACGAAGACCTACGCGCCGCGCGGGCATACCTGCCGGAGTTCTCCGAGCTACCACCAACGAGCTTCAGAAACACCCGGTGTTGTGGGAAGCTTTCTTGCGGGGATGGCAGGCTTGCGTGGCCAACATGCCAGCACCGCCGACAACCATCACCACAGAGGCACCACGTCAGCTACCGGG
Organism: Tetraneura akinire; assembly: GCA_021307375.1. Lineage (NCBI taxonomy): Eukaryota > Metazoa > Arthropoda > Insecta > Hemiptera > Aphididae > Tetraneura > Tetraneura akinire. The sequence goes on along the minus strand of JAIUCT010003589.1, from coordinate 9,672 downwards.
CAAAAATAAAAATCGAAAGCTGTTAGCTCAAGGACGACCTGGGCCATCAACAGGTCCAAAAGAACCAGCAGCATCGACCAACAACAAAGGGAGTCCGAAAAGACGGCAACCAAGTCCTCGACCGCCCACGCTTCACCATCGGCGAAAAAGAAATCGGCAGCTCGCCTCGAGAGCTATCGACAAAATAAAAAAATGGAAAAACGCCGGCGGGACGAGGCAGAGAAGAAGGGGCCGTCGCAACAGTTCCGGCTGGCAAAACCGACAGCCGAGAGACCGGAAACGCCAGAGGTCGCTGGCGAAGCCTCCACTTCCGCAACGCCCACCAACGACTCCAGTCAGGCAGCAGACAACGTAGAGTCAGTGATGGAGGTGGATGATGGGAAGCTAGACGCCGCGGACGAGGTCGAGGGCCCATCCAAATTAAAAGCCCTGGAAGAGGAGATCAAGGCATTCCTCGAGCGCCGAGCCAGCCTCTAAATCCCTCTTTTCTCACCAGCTCTTCTACCCTGGTCGGGCAAGGCTGGTTTCTTTGACTCGAAGAACCGATGCGCCTGACCCTGAGCCCGCTGAGTCTTACGCTAGGACTCAGCGATGCATGTAGAGAGACCGATCCTCGAGTCTTCCCGCTCCCGTGATGATATCACCCCGGTTAGACAGTTTAGTGGGGGAAAGTTGACACGGCCGTGTACGTATAATACGAATCGTATATGCTACACACCGGTAAGTTCAACTTTCTATCCCGACTTGCGCGAAACGCGGACGGAAATACTTTTCACGGTCAAACGCCACCGATCGGTGACAACACAGGCTAGCGAAATATTTATATATTAATTTAAACCCAGGAATTGCGATTATGTAGTCGAGCTTATACTAATGACTACCCGCGACTGGTTATCGAATCGATATAATAAATATTAGAATATGGAAAAAACGGCGATCTACCGACGAACGACCGACGAAGCGTCAGTCCGTTTGTAGCCGTCGGGCAATCACAGTCCGTTTGTTCTTTGGTTATTATTGTTTCATTTTGTTTAAAAATTGCATATTAAATACTTTTTGCTTTTATTCCATACAGATACATTTATATATATATTAATTTGTGATTTTAATATATACATATTGGTATAATAACAATTAAAAAAAAGTGCATTAAAATCATTATTGAAAGTTCGGTAGTGACGTCACTCCGCACACACACCATCATCATTACCGTAGCAATCTACAATTAACAGTGACAACACACCCGTACCCATCATCCTCATCTTCAACACCGTCACAAATAGTATAGGTATATTACAATATATAATATATATATATAAATATTATATATAATAGGTACATAATATAAATTTAAAGTTTTTATAAATTTTCATTTGTAGCAGTAGTAAGACAATCATGATTATTTCCATTTTTTTTCTTTGATTCTCTAAACTTTGCTCCAGCTAAATATAATTTTATTGGTCCCATTATGTCCATGTCTGAAGCATTTTTATAGTTTGGTATTTTTCTGATTGTTTCTAAAAAAATTAAATATCCTCAATTTTTAAGTTCAATATATACTTTTAATCATCTTATTTTAATATTATATTATGCTGTAATACTGTATAAATAGAATTGGTATTATTAAATTAACGAAAATAGATCATTTTTTTTATTTTAATTAATATGAATTCTAATGGGTAATGAATATTACAATCAGTAAAATCTTTATTTACAATATAAGATACATAAGTATAAGAATTTTTTTTTTAGAATTAATTAAATTAAGATTATATTGTCATAGTACTATTTTTTATTATTATTAACTTCAACAAAAATTAATATAAAATAAAAACAGCAGTCTATTTGTTACAAAGATTATTAATTATTATAATTTATGAAACTACTAAACTGCTTTCAATTTAAGATCGCATCGCGCTCGCGCATCCAAATGAGCGCTGAACGTTCTGTGATTGGTTTTCATCATCGGTTGATATCGTAGTTACGACGACGTGTCGGTTGCCGTCGTTGTAGTCTATTGTGGCCTTGTGTACAGAGTGCTAATATTTTCTAAATACGAACGCACCGCCGCCCCAGTTAGTTTACAATAATATTATAGTAACGACTACCTAATTTATTACGGTAATCAATTGTTTATATTTTTACATCACTACGTATACAGAAATCGTTGGTAAGCTAAACTCTCTCCCCCAGCCACCAGTCCACAACGACCAACAGGGTGGCCAACTTCCTGTCTCCTTACAATCGACCATCCTGCAGGTCCTGTTGTCCTCAACAGCTCTCCTTCCCCTAATTTCCATACCTACCATATATAGTTATTCATAACAAACAAAACAAAAAAAAAATAATAGTAACATATTATTTATTATATGTATTTTAACTTAATTAATATTCAACATAATAAAATAATAGTTTAAATATTTTTTTTTCTTAATCCTAATTAGTTTCTCTGTTCACAGATGTATAAGTATTCCTGAGTTGACTAGGACATCTCATAGTCCTCCATCCACGCAGGAGTTTTCCTCAGTCTTCTTGTTCGTTCTTCCGTCTTCGCTTCTATCTGTTCTTCCTCACAACATTTATATGTCCTTCTAATACTTCCTTCTTCTTCTTCGAGGTCTTCCCCGCTTTCTTCTGGATCTAACTTCCAGTACTTGAGTTGTGATATGTGGCCGTTGTAGCAAAGCGACTTCTCTTCTGATTATCTAACTGAGCCACCCTATACACGTCGCCAGGTAGTACCTCCGTCACGACGAGTGGTCCACGATACTGATCCTGAAGCTTGGTAGACTCTCCAGTGGAATTTGGGTTCCTCTTCATCACCACTACTTCCCCGACCTGACACCGAAGGATGTCATGACGGTGCCGGACATAAGCCTCTTTCATCTTGGATTTAGCCAGTTTCATCTGCGCCCTTACCAATTCTCTTAATTCTTCCGGTGGCGCCCAGTCATCAGCAGTTCTTGATAGTTGTCGCAAGTTGCCTTCATGGAATCTTGGACGATATCCATGTAGCATTTCAAAAGGCGTGCGAGTCGTCACCTTACTTTCACTGATTATCATGGCATGCTGAACTTCAGTCAAGGCAAGATCCCAACAGTCTGGATCTTCCTGGCGCGTTCTTAGTATACCCATCACGACACTGTGTGCGCGCTCCACTTGACCGTTCGCTTGTGGGTGACGCGAAGAAGTCAACACTAGCCGTATCCCTTGTTCCACACAATAGTTCTCAAATGCGCCAGAGGTGTAGCACGTACCTCTATCTGTAATGAACCGTCTCGGCAACCCATACGCCTGGACAAACTTCTTGACACTCGCCAGCAACGCTTCAGCACTAGTATTCCTTACCGCATATAACACCACAAACTTGGTGAAATTGTCCACCAAGACCAAAATGTATTTATTCCCATTTCCTGAAGTTACAAAAGGCCCCACATGATCCATGTGGACCGTTTCAAAGGGACGCCGCCCTAAAGGTATATGATGAAGTAAACCAGGGCGCTTCCCTCTGGGATTCCATGCCAACAAACATTCAAAACACATCCGAACGTGCTGTCTCACATATCTTCTCATCCCAGGAAACCAAAAATCTTGCAGGATGTTTGCCACTGTGCGGTCCACTGCTGGATGACCACTAAGGTCGTGGGCCACCACAGTCAAACTTTTCCTCATGCTTCGAGGCATCACGAACAATAACTTGTCTCGATAGGAACGATACAATAGTCCTTTTTCAAGTATAAATTTCTTACTTTGTTCCTGATTCTTGCCAACCTCTTCTCGAAGCCGGGCGAGCTCAACGTCCGCCGTCTGGCACATCAAAACCCTCTCTTCTTCTGAGAGTGCAGCACAAACATCAAGGCGTTCTCCCAGAACGTCATCGAATGGAGGTTCTTCATCAGCTATAGGGGCTCTTGACAGGGCATCAACGTGTGCCATACGAGCTCCTGATCGGTACTTCACAGTATAATCAAACTCTTGCAAGGAATCATACCAACGAGAGACCTGAGAATTTGTAGTTTTACACGAGTTAAGATATACTAACGCCTGACAGTCTGTATACACGGTGAATGGAACACCCAACAGATACTGTCTTACCTTATTTATAGCCCAAACTACACATAATAATTCTAATTTGCTGGAATGGTATCGCGACTCTGCGTCGCTCGTTTTCCGGCTAGCGCAGTACACCAGTCTTAGTGGTCCTCCACTCTTGACCGATTGCATAAGAAGGGCTCCCAACCCCACAGCACTGGCATCTGTATGCAATTCAGTTATTTCAGCATTTGGCCGAAACATTGTCAACACGGGCTCGCTTACTAAAACCTGCTGTAGTTTTCTAAAGGACGACTCCTGTTTATCGGTCTACACGAAGTCCGCATCCTTCCGCGTCAGCTGTGTCATGGGTCCAGCGATCACAGAATACTCTTCCACGAACCTTCTAAAGAATCCGGTCAAACCAAGAAACCGTCGCACTGCATGAGTATCTCTAGGCGTTGGGTAGTCGGCTATGGCACGGCTCTTCTCCTTCCCTGGACATATTCAATCTCCTTTAATTACGAACCATACAAATTCAATACTGTTAGACCCAAATGAACACTTTGACGGCTTAAGAGTTAGGTTTGCCTCACGTTGCCGTTCCAATACTAATCCCAATTTATACAACATGTCGGTCCAATCTAATCCATCGATGACCATATCATCTAGATAGTTTCTTACTACCTTACCGCGCAAAGGTCCCAACACTTTCTGCATTAACCTTGTGAACTCGGCGACAGCACCCGATAATCCAAATGGCATACGCACAAACTGCCCCGTGGTATCTGCAGCGATGAAAGCAGTCTTAGGCGATGCTTCCTTGGACAACGGAATCTGCAAATATCCACTCGCCAGATTCAACTGTGTAAAGAGTGTGCTCGATGCGAGTGACTCCAACTCTTCAAACATATCAGGTAGTGGAAAATGTTGTCGTATGGTCTGTTTATTCAGTTTGCGGTAATCAATGCACAATCGGTTCTTCCCTCCGGGCTGCTTGACAAGGAGTACCGGGCTCGCATAGGGCGATTTAGTATCCTAAACCAATCCATTGTCTTTCCACTCCCTGACAATCTTGGCTATCTCATCCCTGTCAGTTGCCGAACTCTTATACGGCCGACAAACCACTGGTGAGCTGCCAGGTACTTCATTGATGTTGACAGTCATCTTGGGTGTACAGCCTAGCTCCCCAAGATTCAAAGCAAAGCAGTCCCGGTATCTGTTCAACAACGTCATCAGCTCTGTACGCTCACTATCATTCACTGCTTCATTCACAAAGGCGAAATGTTCCACAACTAATGGCTTCCTCTCCGTCACAGCCACCGCTTCAACAACATGTAGATAATCCACCTCATTCCCGAGCTCTGTAGTAGCAGCTTCCACTTCTTCAGACAACGGGTCTGCACAATATATGTCTCCTGCCTTGTAATAGGCCACTAAAGGTGAATCTAGCAATGAACGCCCCACTATTACATCCGGGCGTTGGACAGCATCAGGTACTACCAACGTCATCACCTTCCCAGTGCTCACTCCGTCAATAACAATATCTGTATTCGCCTCTCCAAGAGTACTCACCGACGGCACCACTGTACTCCCAATATCGTAGAGAGGTTTCTCTTTCGGTGTCACAAAAAGACCACACCGTATCGCTACACTAGCCTTGATAAGCGTGTGGTGACTACCTGTGTCCAGCAAAACTTCTACTTCCCTTCCATTGATGCGTCCGACCTTCCTGTAGGGATGACTCACAGCGTCACATACCATCATTGAGGTGTTCGTGTTGTACCTTTCAGGACACTCTGACCGCATGTGACCCACCACACCGCAATGGAAACAAGCATTCTTCCGTCGAATTGGACAGTCTCTTGACAAATGACCAGTCTTCTTACAACCCCAACACATTGCAGCGGAAGCGTCGGCCTTCGACATCCCAGTCGCCTGCTCAGTTGACTTTGTGGAAACGGGGACAAACCTAGCCCAAGTCAAGTGTGGTTTGTTAACACTCTCAGTTGTCAGTGTCTTGCTGGGTTGTATTTGAGTCTTTGTTTCACGTACATTTTTGGGTTGATACGGTCGCAGGTATATGTCATCTTCTTTTCGTATTTCATTTAACCGCTGCCATTCCATCAAGTCATTTAACAACGAACCTTCTTCTATATGGACACGCCCAAGGGCCCACATGGCAAGCTCACGACTGTTTAAGCCACGCAAAATATGATCTTTCACCTCCCCAAATTTAAGTAATAGGTCCCGACACAATCTCAGCTTCGACTGGTAGTAGTCCATTAAATGTTTTTCTTTCCCTTGACGTCGGTTCCTCATAGCATCCCATCGGTCTGATTTACTAATCAAGCGAGTAAATGTAGCTCGGAATTGTCTTTCAAAATCTATCCAGTTCATGAACGAACGTCCGGCATACCAGTCGTTGGCAGCACCACGAACGTTCATGCGCACGAACTCGAGCTTGAAAAACTCTGGCCAACAATTAATTGCCACCAACCCATTTATCGTTCTGATCCAATCTTATGCTTGGTGAAGCGTCTCACGTCCATTAAATGGATTCACCGATTTGTTCAAGTCCGGAAGAACACTAAATTCCGACACATTCGACGGTACGTCGTTCGTAACCACCGAATTAGACTCATTGTTACGAGACGCGTTAGTCGTCAACGCCTCGACCTGCTCGCGCAGTTGTCCCACTAACGCGAACAATTCCGTATATTTCGGCGCGTGAATCTCATTGCCGGTATCGTCGCACATTACAACGTCCGTACAACTACAACTTGTTTACAATTCTATCATTCAACCAATCAACGTGATAACGCACTAACACCAACGGATCGTATCACAGTCACGGCAACCACGGTATATGACGTTCACTTAAACACGCTCTCGATGGAACACGAATTTTTAGGTTAGGTTCCTATTTCCTTTAATTTCGCGCGTAAAGTGGCGTCTTCTCGTTGCACAATTTCCAATACGTACGTCAGAGTATGAATTCAGTATCCCACTTCTGAATAATATTAACTTCAACAACAATTAATATAAAATAAAAACGGCAGTCTATTTGTTACAAAGATTATTATTTATTATAATTTATGAAACTACTAACAATATGCATCCACACAATTAATCACAGTACACTATAACGCGCAAGACCTCTTACTTCCAGGTCTCCGTCAACACTACTCAACTACTAAACCGTTCTCTCTCCCCCAGCCGCCAGTCCACAACGGTCAACAGGGTGGCCAACTTCCTGTGTCCTTACATTATGTTTACTGTACATCTTCAGTGGTAGAAAACTTACCATAAATAATAGTACAAGAATTTAAACCTTGAAATGGTTTCTTTTGCTTTTGGCCTTTATATGAAAACTCTGTCAACAACTGATTATGAAACAATTTTCCCAAAATTTGTCGAATTGTACGTTCCACGTACAAGTCTTGTTAAATCATTTATCTAGTTAAAGTATAATATTTAATATACTATATAAATATAAATTATTACTATTGCATAAGGTAATATGTACAGCTAGGTGTCCTTTTTTGTAGGTACCAGTTAATAGCTAACCGGATAGCTTTAAATTAATATAAACAGTTTATTGGAATAACTTTGTGATAACAGTATACATTTTAAACATATAATTTCAAATGCTTCACCATTTTGGTGCACCCGTATACATTATACAACACCTATTTTATGTACAATATTTTAATAGAATTAATTTTTAATCACTTTCATATTAAACATTTTTATACATAAAAAATTAGTAGACTTTATCTTGTCAGGACCATCTTGGTTACAAAACTAACAATTTCTTACAATTTGATTAACAAATTAAAATTGTTATAATTCAGCCAATATTATTAAGATAGAAAAAATATGTATCAAATTTAATTAAAATAAATGCATAGTTCTATTTGAACCTTGTTAAAAATAAATGTTCATATTAAAAAAAACAAGTTATATTATTACATATGTGTATGTGCATTCCTATTGAAATATTGAGTGGTATCTACAATACGTGACGCACTATATTTAATATTTTGTACTAATTTTACAATTATACACATATATGTATATTGTAACGTTCCCTACCCCTTTATTTATATTTTCATTTGGTAGAAAACGTTATAATAGATATTTTTAGTTTTAATAATGGTAACATTGTAAGTCGGTATGATTGACCAAGGTTGGCGATATAAGAAATCCTAGACGTTACCGAGGCATCACTAAATACAGTGTTCTTATTGGATATCACGTTATCGCGATTATCAAAATTATGTCATTATGTTATATGTGTTATCATCATATTCTCAAATCTGTGATTGTATTATTATTGTTTTTTTCATATTATACATTTACTAGCTGTCCTTGGATACAGGTTCGCGTGAAAAGCTTTACCACCACCATAGCTGCCAGTGGAATACTGGTGAGGGTGAAAAGCTTTACCACCACCATAGTTCTACCAGTGGAATACTGGTGGGGGTGTAAAGCTTTTCCGCTACCATAGTATTCGGGTGGAGAAGTAATTTCTTCGGGTACATCGAGTCCGCAGAAGTATATTTTTATGGGATAACGATTAAAGTATTTTATCCGACTCCGGCGGATTGAAGGGCGTTCGCAATCTAGTGGTCCTACTTACACTCTTTTCGGGTGAACAGTCCTTGACCGATCACGGTAGTCCCCACGCGTACCAGTCAGGTTCCAGTAGGATACAGGTGCGTGTGAAAAGCTGAAAAGCTTTACCACCACCATAGCTTTTCCGCTACCATAGTTTTCGGGTGGAGAATTAATTTCTTCGGGTACATTGAGTCCGACGGAAGTAGGTATATTTTTATGGAAAAATCCATCGATGATATTCGCGTAGATATAAAATGCTTTAGAACTAAACGTCATATATTATATACCGTACTATATTTTTTAACTGTAATATCCTATACATTCAAACAATCATCGTATAAAATATAATCCAACTACCATGATATGTATATTAAATCATATATATAATTGTACAGTCTAGAATCGATACGTTGAAAAATAGTGCATATAATGTGAAACGTTAAAAATGATTAAGACAAATTTGAAGTATATAGATGGTAAAAAAAAAAATTAATTATATATGAAGGTGACATATAATAAATGATATAATATATTAAAAACAAATATAAGTATTTTCATTGTCTAAAAAAAAAAAGAACTGAAAACGTAAAATATCACGTCGAATAATATTACGGCGCGAAATTTTTGGACGGTAGCGAGAGAGAGGTAGGCGTTTATCGGTTTTCGGGAGCGGCGAGCGCAAGGTAGGCTCGACGGAATCGTTATCGCGAGCAGTCGGAAACCGACCGGCCCGTTATCACGAACAGAAAGAAACCCGGCCATGGAAAAACTAAGGGAAAAGTTAAAAAAGGCGATTTAAAAAAAGGTTTCTGGTAAAAAAATTACGAAACCGATTTTAATAGATGGAAAAACCGCGAAATGTGGAAATTTCGAAGACGAACGGTCAATTTATATAATATATAGAATGTATATAATAAAAATAAGGGAAAAAACCGTGGAAGAAACGACACCGGCCAAGGTTTTTTTTATTAAGGCGGTATCACAGCTACGTCGTGTGTCGTGTCGTGTCGATTTTAG
>JAIUCT010003576.1:53219-66015 GCA_021307375.1 Tetraneura akinire | reverse complement strand
TCAATCTTATTGATGATAAAAAATACAAAGTGGAATCCCGCCCTGGGGTATATAGAGATTTCGAATAGGCTCTAAGGCGATATTACCCAAATTGAGGAATAGTAAATGGCTAAAAAAGTACAAGCTTATGTCAAACTGCAGGTTGCTGCAGGTATGGCTAATCCAAGCCCTCCAGTTGGTCCCGCTTTGGGTCAACAAGGTGTTAACATTATGGAGTTTTGCAAAGCGTTTAACGCTAAAACTGATAACATTGAAAAGGGGTTACCTATCCCGGTTGTTATCACTGTTTATGCTGATCGCTCTTTCACATTTGTTACTAAAACACCTCCCGCCTCAGTATTGTTAAAAAAAGCCGCTGGTATTAAATCTGGCTCGGGTAAACCGAATTTAGAAAAAGTAGGAACAGTAGCTAAGGCTCAGATCTGCGAGATCGCAGAAACTAAAAAACCAGATATGACAGGGGCTGATATTGATGCCCTGATGCGTTCTATTGAAGGTACTGCCCGTTCTATGGGCTTGGTAGTGGAGGAATAATCAATGGCTAAGCTAACCAAACGCATGCGACTAATCCATAGCAGTGTTGTTAAAGAAAAAAAGTATGGTGTCAATGAAGCTATTGTCCTCCTGAAAGAATTGGCTAACGCCAAATTTGTAGAAAGCGTAGATATTTCGGTTAATCTCGGTATTGATGCACGTAAATCTGATCAAAACGTTCGTGGTGCTACTGTTTTGCCCCATGGTACGGGTCGTTCGGTGCGTGTTGCTGTGTTTGCCCAGGGTGGCAATGCAGAAGCAGCAAAAGCAGCGGGTGCTGAACTGGTAGGGATGGAAGATTTAGCTGAGCAGATTAAAAAAGGCGAAATGAATTTTGACGTGGTTATCGCTTCTCCTGATGCCATGCGTGTTGTCGGTCAATTAGGACAAATTTTAGGCCCGCGTGGTTTGATGCCTAATCCAAAAGTAGGTACAGTAACCGTTAATGTTGCAGAAGCTGTAAAAAACGCTAAAGCTGGCCAAGTACGTTATCGTAATGATAAAGGTGGGATTGTCCACAGCACTATTGGTAAAGTTAACTTTGAAGCGAATGCATTGAAGGAAAATTTGGAATCTTTGGTTGTTGCGCTGAAAAAAGCTAAACCTGCCTCATCGAAGGGGGTTTATATCAAAAAAATTAGCCTGTCCACCACGATGGGAGCTGGCGTTACTATCGACGAAAGTAAGTTTGCTTAGTTAAAATTGGCCTGAAGTATTTAAAATGGCAGGCTATAAGAGATGATAAATTAAGACAACCATTTTTTGGTTGGGTTTGGATGTAATTCAAGCCTCCGTCGAAGACCGCAGGTGTACTGATAAAAGTATTGGCAGTACTTAATTTTCCTGCGTAGACGGTGACAGATTCTGAATACTTTTTGCTAGATTCTGCTCACCGTATTTAAGCGCCCGTCTATTAATTTGTATTTAGGTGTGAATTAATAGTCTGCGAGCCATATGAAAATTGAGCACGTAATGCAAAATATTTTGACGATGGCTCTTGGGTGATGTGAGTTCCGGGGAATATTCCTTGGCTAATCCTAGGAGCAAAAAGCTAATGGCATTAAATCTTGAAGACAAAAAAGCGATTGTTGCTGAGATCAATGAAGTAGCTAAAAATGCACTTTCTGCCGTTGTTGCCGATTCGCGTGGCGTTACTGTAGATAAAATGACTGAGCTACGTAAATCAGCGCGTGAAACGGGCGTGTATATGCGTGTTGTCCGTAACACTTTGATGCGTCGTGTTGTTGAAGATACTGAGTTTGAATGTCTCAAAGACAGCTTTGTTGGTCCAACCTTAATTGCATTTTCTTCTGAACATCCAGGCGCAGCAGCTCGTTTGTTTAAAGAATTCGCGCAAGCGAATGCAAAATTTGAGATTAAAGTTGCTGCTTTTCAAGGTGAATTGATTCCAGGGGTACAAATTGATCGCCTGGCAACTTTACCAACTTACAATGAAGCGATCGCACGCCTGATGGCAACCATGAAAGAAGCTTCTGCTGGCAAATTGGTTCGTACTCTTGCTGCGCTGCGTGATCAGAGAGAAGAGAAAGTGGCTTAATCGTTTTTTCTTTAACGGCTTATTTAACGTATATACCCACAGCCCTTGAAGTTGCCTTCGGCTGCCAGGGTGTGAGACCCGATGAGCGTAGACAACTACGTGATTCGGGCAAGGGCTCGCAGCCAACAACGCGGCAGCTTCAAAAGCGAAGGGTATAAACTATTTCTGGATTTTAGGAACACTTGTTATGTCTATTACTAAAGAACAAATTTTGGAAGGCGTTGCAGCTCTGACTGTAATGGAAGTCGTCGAGTTGATTGCGGATATGGAAGAAAAATTTGGCGTTTCTGCTGCGGCCGCTGTTGCAGCGGGTCCTGCAACGACGGCGGTAGTTATGGAAGAGAAAACTGAATTTGATGTTATTTTAACAGCGATTGGACCTAATAAAATCCAGGTTATTAAAACAGTACGTGAAGCAACTGGTTTAGGCTTAAAAGACGCCAAAGATTTAGTAGAAGGTGCTCCAAAAGCGGTGAAAGAAGGCATTAGTAAAGATGATGCTGAAGCGCTGAAGAAAAAACTTGAAGAGACAGGTGCTTCTTGTGAGCTTAAATAAGTCAGGTTTTCGACTTGCAGCTTGACTTTATAGGCTGATGGCTGGTGACTCGTGGGTCATCAGCTTTTTTGCGCTATTAAGACGTTGGTAACATGCCACACTGTTTATTCTACATTTTATCCCTGTTTTTTATCGACGACTTAATATACTGGGTTCTCAGCTACGACCCTCTCGGGTAGCTTGGTGTAGAGAACGCAATGAAATGATTTAAGAGTGGTAGAAAAAATAAAATGAGCGGTGTTTAGAGCCTATTCGAAATCTTTTGTGCTCGCTGGTACTTCATCAAAAATGCGTCAAACTGCCGATTTTACTTTATATGGTATGTATAATCGCGCCATTTAACTTTTTTTCATCGATTGAGAGTGGCTAAAGAAGATTTCGAATAGCCTCTAAGACTTTTCATGCACAAGCGGCGGCTTGTGAAGTGGGGAGCTTCGCTCAATATAGCCGAATCAGTTTAATTTGATTCAAGGCGGAGGAGCTCAGACAGTACAAATAGTACGGCAAGCGGCGACAACACTTAAATCAAATTAAACTGATTTGGCTATAGGGTAGGGGCAGTCACATACTACAATCGTAATAGCGGATAGAAAAAAAGAGTGGAAAACCGATCGAAATAAATGGCATTACATGTACTCTTATACCCTTTGTCTTTGAAGTTGCCTTCGGCTGCCAGGGGGTGAGACTGATGAGCGTAGATATACTACGTGATTCGGCGAACACCCGCAGCCAACAACGCGGCAGCTTTAAAGGCAGAGAGTATAGTACAGTGTGGGTCACTACGACAGCTAGCTGAGGAACCCTATGGTTTATTCCTATACTGAGAAAAAACGTATTCGTAAAGACTTTGGTAAACGTCCACAAGTGCTGGACATACCTTATCTTCTTTCCATCCAACTGGACTCATTTCAAAAATTTATCGAGCAAGATCTAGAAGGTCAGCAAGGTCTGGAAGCGGCTTTCCGTTCTGTTTTTCCGATCCAAAGCTACAATGGTAATTCAGAATTACAATATGTTAGTTATCGCCTTGGTGAACCGGTTTTTGATGTTAAAGAATGTCAGATTCGCGGTGTGACCTATTCTGCACCACTACGTGTTAAATTGCGTTTGGTCATTTATGAACGGGAAGCACCTGAAGGTACGGTTAAAGATATTAAAGAACAAGAAGTCTATATGGGTGAAATCCCATTGATGACTGAGAATGGTACCTTTGTTATTAATGGTACTGAGAGGGTTATCGTTTCTCAGCTGCACCGTAGTCCCGGCGTATTTTTTGATAGTGATAAGGGTAAAACGCACTCATCAGGAAAGGTGTTGTATAACGCGCGGATTATCCCTTATCGCGGCTCATGGTTAGATTTCGAGTTTGATCCGAAAGATAATTTATTTGTTCGTATTGATCGTCGTCGTAAATTGCCAGCGACTATTATGTTGCGAGCGTTAAGTTATACGCCTGAGCAGATTTTGGATTTGTTTTTTGAAAAAGTCGGATTTGAAATTTGTGATAACAAGCTACAAATGGCGCTGATACCAGAGCGTTTACGTGGTGAAACCGCTTCTTTTGATATTAAAGCTAATGGCAAGATTTATGTCGAAAAAGGACAGCGTATTGCCGCACGTCATGTCCGTCAGCTGGAAAAAGATAATATTAATAGTATAGAAGTACCGGTCGAATATATTGTCGGTAAGGTAGTGGCAAAGGATTATATTGATACCAGTAGAGGTGAAGTGATTTGTGCTGTCAATACCGAATTGTCACTGGATTTGCTGGCAAAATTAAGTAAGTCTGGCTATAAATGCGTCGAAACGCTATTTACCAATGATCTGGATCACGGGGCTTACATTTCTGAAACCCTGCGTGTTGATCCAACCAGTGATCGCCTGGGTGCTTTGGTTGAAATTTATCGCATGATGCGCCCTGGTGAGCCACCTACTCGTGATGCGGCAGAAAATTTATTTGAGAATTTGTTTTTTTCTGAAGATCGTTATGATTTGTCGACTGTGGGCAGAATGAAATTCAATCGTTCACTGTCGCGTGATCAGATTGAAGGATCGGGTATCTTGAGCAAAGAAGACATCATTGATGTGATGAAAAAGCTGATTGATATTCGTAACGGTAAAGGTGAAGTGGATGATATCGATCACTTGGGTAATCGTCGTATTCGCTCTGTAGGTGAAATGGCTGAAAACCAATTTCGTGTCGGTTTGGTGCGCGTTGAACGGGCGGTAAAAGAACGTCTTTCGCTGGGCGATCTTGAAACGCTGATGCCACAGGATATGATCAACGCTAAGCCGATTTCAGCCGCGGTAAAGGAGTTTTTCGGCTCCAGCCAGCTTTCCCAATTTATGGATCAAAACAACCCACTTTCTGAGATTACACATAAGCGCCGCATCTCGGCATTAGGTCCCGGTGGTTTGACACGTGAACGGGCTGGCTTTGAAGTGCGAGATGTACACCCCACGCATTATGGTCGTGTCTGCCCTGTTGAAACACCGGAAGGTCCAAACATTGGTCTGATTAACTCCTTGTCGGTGTATGCACGCACTAACGAATATGGTTTTTTGGAAACACCTTATCGTTGTGTACAAGGTGGTGTGGTAACCAATGAAATTCGCTATCTGTCTGCCATTGAAGAAGGTAACTACGTTATCGCTCAGGCGAATTCTAATTTAGATGAGAAAAATTGTTTTATAGATGATTTGATCACCTGTCGTAATAAAGATGAATCCAGTTTGTTTAGCCGCGAACAGGTTGATTATATGGACGTTTCTACTCAACAGGTGGTTTCTGTTGGTGCTTCACTGATCCCCTTCCTAGAACATGATGACGCTAACCGCGCCTTAATGGGTGCTAACATGCAACGTCAAGCGGTGCCTACTCTTCGCGCTGAAAAACCGTTAGTCGGTACCGGGATGGAACGTGCGGTGGCGGTGGATTCAGGGGTGACTTCTGTCGCTAGACGTGGCGGTACGATTCAGTATGTTGATGCCTCACGTATCGTGATTAAAGTAAATGAAAAAGAAATGAAGTCGGACGAAGCGGGTATTGATATTTATAACCTGACTAAATATACCCGTTCTAACCAAAATACTTGCATTAATCAAATGCCTTGTGTGAATTTAAACGATTCCATTGAACGTGGTGATGTATTGGCTGATGGTCCTTCTACTGATTTGGGTGAATTGGCATTAGGGCAGAATATGCGTGTTGCTTTCATGCCTTGGAATGGTTACAACTTCGAAGACTCTATTTTGGTCTCTGAGCGTGTAGTGCAAGAAGATCGTTTTACTACCATTCATATCCAAGAATTAGCCTGTGTATCGCGTGATACCAAGTTAGGCTCTGAGGAAATCACCGCTGATATACCCAATGTGGGGGAAGCTGCACTTTCTAAATTAGACGAATCCGGTATTGTCTACATTGGAGCAGAAGTGACGAGTGGTGACATTTTGGTGGGTAAAGTAACACCAAAAGGTGAAACTCAACTGACACCGGAAGAAAAATTGTTGCGTGCAATTTTCGGTGAGAAAGCCTCTGATGTGAAAGATTCTTCTCTGCGAGTACCGAACGGTGTTTCTGGTACGGTTATTGACGTGCAAGTTTTTACTCGTGATGGTGTGGATAAAGATAAACGTGCATTAGACATTGAAAAAATGCAGCTTGAGCAAGCGAAACAAGATCTAAAAGAAGAATTGAAGATTTTGGAAGCAGGATTGCTCGCTCGTATCCGCGCGGTATTGATTGCTGGTGGTATAGAATCTGAAAAATTAGATAAATTGCCCTCTGAGCGCTGGTTGGGGCTTTGTTTGTCTGATGAAGAGAAACAATGTCAATTGGAGCAGTTAGCTGAGCAGTGCGACGAACTGAAATCAGAATTCGAAAAGAAATTAGAGGGTAAGCGGCGTAAAATAATTCAAGGTGATGATCTTGCGCCTGGTGTGCTCAAAATCGTTAAAGTTTATCTGGCGGTTAAACGTCAAATCCAGCCAGGCGATAAAATGGCTGGTCGTCATGGTAATAAAGGGGTAATTTCGAAAATTAATCCAATTGAGGATATGCCTTACGATGAATATGGCACGCCAGTAGATATTGTACTCAATCCATTGGGTGTTCCGTCCCGTATGAACATCGGTCAAATTTTGGAAACTCACTTAGGGATGGCGGCGAAGGGCATTGGTGAAAAGATTAATGCTATGCTGAGAAAGCATGAAAAAGTGGCTAAATTACGCGAGTTTATACAAAAGGCTTATGATCTCGGAGACCATGTTTGTCAGAAGGTAGATTTGAATACTTTCTCTGATGATGAGGTGTTAAATTTAGCTGAAAATTTGAAAAAAGGGATGCCCATCGCTTCACCGGTCTTTGATGGTGCAAAAGAGACAGAAATAAAAGAACTATTAAAATTAGCAGGCTTACCAGCTTCAGGCCAAATCACTTTATTTGACGGTCGAACCGGTGAGCAATTTGAGCGTCCGGTAACGGTTGGTTATATGTATATGCTTAAATTGAATCACCTGGTTGATGATAAAATGCACGCCCGATCTACCGGTTCTTACAGTCTAGTCACTCAGCAACCTCTGGGGGGTAAGGCTCAGTTCGGTGGCCAGCGTTTCGGTGAAATGGAAGTGTGGGCGCTAGAAGCCTATGGTGCCGGCTATACGTTGCAGGAAATGTTGACTGTCAAGTCTGATGATGTCAATGGTCGTACCAAAATGTACAAAAACATTGTGGATGGCGATCATCGTATGGAGCCAGGCATGCCAGAATCTTTCAACGTACTATTGAAAGAAATTCGCTCGCTGGGTATCAATATTGAGCTGGAAGAAGAATAAGTTTTTTCCAGGTGACAGTTTTTTGGAATCTTGCTCCTCTACTATAAAATGAGGAGTTGTATACCCGGTATAAAACCAAAAATCTGTCATGTTCGCACTGCTCACTGACATATTTAAACTTAGAAAACTTAGGTTTAGGTACTCAAAAGCTCTAACTCCGACAGGAGCCAATCCGTGAAAGATTTATTAAAATTCCTAAAAGCACAAACAAAGAACAACGATGAGTTTAATGCAATAAAAATTGCTCTGGCTTCACCAGATATGATCCGCTCATGGTCATTCGGTGAAGTAAAAAAACCAGAAACTATCAATTATCGTACCTTTAAACCAGAGCGCGACGGCCTCTTTTGTGCCCGTATCTTTGGTCCAGTAAAGGATTACGAATGCCTGTGTGGCAAATATAAACGTTTAAAACATCGTGGTGTTATCTGTGAGAAATGCGGCGTTGAAGTGACGCAAACCAAAGTACGACGTGATCGTATGGGGCATATTGAGCTGGCTTCGCCTACCGCACATATTTGGTTCTTAAAATCGCTTCCCTCGCGTATCGGTTTATTACTCGATATGCCATTACGTGATATCGAACGTGTGCTTTACTTCGAATCTTACGTCGTGGTTGAAGGTGGAATGACTAACTTAGAACGTCGTCAAATCCTGACTGAAGAACAGTATCTTGATGCGTTAGAAGAATTTGGTGATGAGTTCGATGCGAAAATGGGCGCGGAAGCCATTCAAGCGCTATTAAAAAATATGGATCTCAACGTTGAATGTGAATTGCAACGTGAAGAATTAAATGAAACTAATTCTGAAACCAAGCGTAAAAAATTAACCAAGCGTATCAAACTATTAGAAGCGTTTATTCAATCTGGCAATAAACCCGAATGGATGATTTTAACCGTATTACCGGTCTTGCCTCCCGATTTACGGCCATTAGTTCCGTTAGATGGTGGGCGTTTTGCCACTTCTGATTTGAACGATTTATATCGCCGTGTTATTAACCGTAATAATCGACTAAAGCGTCTGTTGGATCTGGCAGCCCCTGATATTATCGTACGTAATGAAAAACGTATGCTACAAGAAGCGGTGGATGCCTTGCTAGATAATGGTCGTCGTGGCCGTGCGATTACCGGCTCTAATAAGCGTCCGTTGAAATCTTTAGCGGATATGATCAAAGGAAAACAAGGGCGTTTCCGGCAAAACTTACTGGGTAAACGTGTCGATTATTCAGGACGTTCGGTTATCACTGTCGGCCCCTGTTTGCGTCTGCATCAGTGTGGTTTACCTAAAAAAATGGCACTGGAGCTGTTTAAGCCCTTTATTTATGGCAAGTTAGAATTGAAAGGGCTGGCGACAACCATCAAAGCGGCTAAAAAGATGGTTGAACGTGAAGAGGCTGTGGTATGGGATATTTTAGATGAAGTTATCCGCGAACATCCGGTGCTATTGAACCGTGCGCCTACTTTGCACCGTTTAGGTATTCAAGCGTTTGAACCGGTGTTGATTGAAGGTAAAGCGATTCAGCTGCATCCATTGGTTTGTGCTGCCTATAATGCTGACTTCGATGGTGATCAGATGGCAGTGCACGTACCTTTAACACTGGAAGCTCAGTTAGAAGCACGTGCGTTGATGATGTCGACTAACAATATCCTCTCCCCAGCGAACGGCGAGCCTATTATCGTACCTTCCCAGGATGTGGTGTTAGGACTTTATTACATGACACGCGACTGTGTTAACGTCAAAGGCGAAGGCATGGTACTGACGGGGCCGAAAGAAGCAGAACGTGTTTATCGTATGGGGTTAGCTTCACTGCACGCGCGGGTGAAAATCCGTATCTCTGAAGAGGTATGTAATATTGAAGGTGAAAAAACGAGCCAAACCAGTATCGTCGATACTACCATTGGTCGTGCCATTTTATGGATGATTGTGCCGAAAGGACTGCCTTACTCTATCGTTAACCAAACCCTGGGTAAAAAAGCCATTTCCAAGATGCTGAATACCTGTTACCGCATATTAGGGCTTAAACCGACGGTTATTTTTGCTGACCAAATTATGTATACCGGTTTTACCTATGCTGCTCGTTCGGGTATGTCAGTCGGCATTGATGATATGGTGATCCCTAAGGAAAAAATAGAGATTATTACAGAGGCAGTAACTGAAGTTTCTGAGATCCAGGAACAGTTCAAATCTGGTCTGGTTACCGTTGGAGAACGTTACAACAAAGTGATCGATATCTGGGCAGCAGCTAACGAACGGGTTGCTAAGGCGATGATGAAGAATCTGTCTGTTGAAAATGTTACTGACTGTAATGGAAAAGAAGAACAGCAAGTTTCCTTTAATAGCATCTTTATGATGGCGGACTCTGGTGCGCGTGGATCCCCTGCGCAAATTCGTCAATTGGCGGGTATGCGTGGTTTGATGGCAAAACCTGATGGTTCGATCATTGAAACGCCCATTACCGCTAATTTCCGTGAAGGATTGAATGTTCTTCAGTATTTCATCTCAACCCATGGTGCACGTAAAGGTTTAGCGGATACCGCATTGAAAACGGCTAACTCTGGTTATTTAACACGTCGATTAGTTGATGTGGCACAGGATTTAGTGGTTACTGAAGATGATTGTGGTACCAATGATGGTCTCGTGATGACGCCGGTAATTGAGGGCGGAAATGTTAAAGAAGCATTGCGTGAACGTGTCTTGGGCCGTGTAACAGCGGAAGATATTATTAAGCCAGGTAGCGCTGACATTTTGGTGCCCCGTAATTCGTTGCTGAGTGAAAAATGTTGTGATCTGTTAGAAGAGAATTCAGTTGACACGGTAAAAGTACGTTCAGTAGTGAATTGTGAAACCGACTTTGGGATCTGTGCGAATTGTTATGGTCGTGATTTGGCACGGGGTCATATCATCAACAAAGGTGAAGCTGTCGGCGTTATTGCAGCACAATCTATTGGTGAACCTGGTACACAGCTCACGATGAGAACCTTCCACATTGGTGGTGCGGCATCCAGAGCTGCGGCAGAGTCTAGTATTACAGTGAATAGCAAAGGCAAATTGAGATTGAGCAACGCTAAATTTGTTATCAACAGTGCGGGTAAATGTGTTATCACTTCACGTAATACTGAATTGAAATTAATTGATGAATTTGGTCGTACTAAGGAAAGCTATAAAATTCCGTATGGTGCGATAATGGCGAAAGGGGACGGAGCAGAAGTGAATACCGGTGAGACGGTCGCTAACTGGGATCCACATATTATGCCAGTTATCACTGAAGTGGCCGGTTTTATTCGCTTCTCTGACATGATTGATAGCCAGACGATTACCCGTCAAACTGATGATTTAACCGGTTTATCTTCTTTAGTCGTCCTCGACAGTGCAGAACGTACCGGTAGCGGTAAGGACTTGCGCCCCGCCTTAAAAATTGTGGATGCTAAAGGTAATGAGGTATTGATACCAGGCACCGATATGCCTGCTCAATACTTCTTGCCAGGTAAGGCTATTGTGCAATTGAAGGATGAAGTTGAAATTGGTGTCGGTGATACCTTGGCGCGTATTCCTCAAGAATCTAGTGGTACCAAAGATATCACCGGTGGTTTACCCCGCGTGGCTGATCTGTTTGAGGCTCGTCGTCCCAAAGAGCCGGCAATTTTGGCTGAACACAGTGGAATTATCTCATTTGGTAAAGAAACTAAAGGCAAGCGTCGTTTGGTCATTTCACCGTTGGATGGCAGTGATGCTTATGAAGAGATGATCCCAAAATGGCGTCAGCTCAACGTATTCGAAGGTGAAATGGTAGAACGTGGTGATGTGCTTTCTGATGGCCCAGAATCTCCACATGATATCTTACGCCTGCGGGGTGTTCATGCGGTGACACGTTATATTACCAACGAAGTGCAAGAAGTGTACCGCCTGCAGGGAGTAAAAATTAACGATAAACATATTGAAGTTATCGTTCGTCAGATGTTGCGTAAAGGCGCGATTGTTAATGCGGGCGGAGCTGACTTCTTAGCCGGTGAGCAAGCAGAAATATCACGGGTGAAAATCGCCAATCGTAAATTAGTAGCGGAAGATAAAACTGAAGCAACCTTTACACGCGATTTGCTGGGGATCACTAAAGCCTCCTTGGCGACTGAGTCCTTTATTTCTGCGGCTTCGTTCCAAGAAACGACGAGAGTACTTACTGAGGCTGCGGTGGCGGGTAAACGCGATGAACTCCGTGGTTTGAAAGAAAATGTTATTGTCGGTCGTTTGATTCCAGCCGGTACTGGCTATGCGCATCATCAAAAGCGTATGCGTAGCCGTTTGGTAGAAGAATCGGTTGTGCTGAAAATGAGCCTTGATGAAGCGTCAGCGAATATGGCTGAGTTACTTAATGCTAGTTTTGATAACAAAAACGAGTAACAGGTTTATCAAGGTAATATACCCAATGGATTTCGAGTTACGGCCAGGGCGGGATCCAACTCATTAATTAATCAACATTAGATTATAAAACACACAATTTGTGTATATTAATTAAACAAATAAGAAAATTTCGTCTGCGAAATGCTTAAATATCAATCTTATTGATGATAAAAAATACAAAGTGGAATCCCGCCCTGACGATACCCTGGAGTGGTACGTTCGTCGGCTTGCCGATGATTACGGCGTACGCTATGAGTATTTTTGCTGTCGGGCACTTGGGATCCCCGTTAAAGATTACGAGGCCAGGTTGTTCCACAATCCAGGACTGGATGTTCTGAAACGCCTATCCGATGGTACAGGCGTTTCAATTTTACGGCTAAAGCAAATGACACCCAAACTAATTTGGAAGCAACTTAGGGAGGAAGTCGAGCGGTCATTTTCGCAAAATTCCTAAATTATGCGACAAACCAAAGAAACCCACTGGCGTCAGGCTATTTCGTGTTGCAAAAGTAGGGTGCGAAACTATATATTTATGATACAATTTTGCGACATAATTAACTGAGTTTTTAACCATGCTCATTGGCTATGCTCGTGTTTCTACTGACGACCAACATCTTGAGAATCAATGTACCGCATTACGAGCTGCCGGCTGCCAACGTATTTACCAAGAAAAAGTTTCTGGGGCAAAACGATATCGCCCTGAGCTGATAAAGTTACTTGAACATTTACGCGAAGGTGATGTATTAGCAGTAATGCGACTGGACCGGCTTGCTAGGTCAACACGTGATTTATTAGAAATTACAGAGATGCTCAACCGTATCAATGCTGGCCTACGCTCACTCGTAGAGCCATGGGCTGATACCACCTCACCATCCAGGGCTTACGCATCAAAAGTTAAGCTAGCGAATTAATATGTTTTA
>JAIUCT010003576.1:7245-23219 GCA_021307375.1 Tetraneura akinire | reverse complement strand
ATATTATCTCATTTCCCGGGGCGGCTGCGTAACATCAGTTATTTATTTAAAAATGACTCTATCTGTTATTAATGTTTAATAAATGAACGCCTCGCACAATAACCGCTCATGAAAAGCGAGTCAACCCACAGGATTTATAATAAATTGTGAGATTTACAATAGATAACACAATAATGCATTCAATATAAAAGTTGTTATCTACTGATTTTTAATATTTTTATTGTATTAACGATGTTACTTGCGTGACGATTTGCGTACCAGATTGTGCTGCTGTATCGTAATTGTAAATGTCTGTGCGGAATTGTACTTTTCCTTCTTTGTCGACCCATGATGTTAAATAGTAGAGTAATACAGGGAGATGTTGACGAATATTAACGTAGGTGGTATTTCCTTGTTTTAGTGTGTTGGATAGGCGTGTTTCATCCCAACCGGCATCTTTTAATAACATCTTTGCTAAAATAGCTGCTTTATGAACACGTACACAACCTGAACTTAAAGCTAATGTTTCTTTCTGAAATAAGCGATGATTAGGTGTATCATGCAGGTAAATAGAATCTGAACTCGGCATATTAAATTTATATCTGCCCAAGGAATTATTTATACCGGGAGCTTGTCTCAAACGATAAGAAAAATTATTAGCGGAGATTAGATGCCAATTTATTGTCGATGGATCGATAATTTTAGCATTATTATTCCAATTGGTGAGAATGGTATAACCGTGCTGTTTTAAATAAGTAGCATCATATTTTACCTTCGGTAAGATATCATTTTTCACCATTGATGTAGGAACGTTCCACGGTGGATTAATGACAACATTGCTCAGTGCACTGCTCATGAAGGGTGTTTTACGGCTGGGTCGTCCGACAATGACCGCTGAAGAAAGTATTTCATTCCCCTCTTGATAATAATGCAGAGAATAATCCGCAATATTGACCATAATACCTGTTTTCATATCAGCAGGAAGAATACGCAGACGTTGCATGTTGAGTGCTAATAAAGTGGCTCGCTTTTGGGGGGAAAGGTTCAACCATTTACGGGTACCTGTACCTATGATGCCGTCGGGCGTTAATCCTTGTGCTTGTTGAAAACGTTTTACTGCCGCCACTAAAGCAGGGTTATAAAGCGTGTCGACGCTGGGAGGCAAATCAGTGATGGGTGTAGTGGCTGTTAGCCAGGTGTTAGCACGTGAGAGGATTTTATGCAGTATGGGTAGATTAACATCGCGTTTACCCGGGATCAGATTCGAGCCGTTAGGCAATTGTGGCCATGGCTGATGTTGTTCAGACAACAGCTTTTTTAAAACCTGACGCATGTTTTTGTATTGTGGATGCTGTGGAGCTAATGAAGCCATATACTCCGCGATATTACCTTGCTGTACCGTCTGCTGCCATCGATTTAAAAAAACTGTTGGTGGTATCCCCATTTTATAGGGGCTATCATCGTATAGCCAAGTTTCTCCCTGTGCGGCAACGTTCGCAACAAAATGCAGGTAACCGAACATAGCGTCAGATAATACAATATCACGCGCCATTCCACTAATTGATTGGTCAGTTAACCACTTGATCCACTGAATAAATCTCGGATGGATGCCCGATAATGCTAATTCAGCTAATTGCTGTTGAAAGCGCTGGATTGCCAACGGATCACGCCACATAGGCTGCAGATCATTTTTTGCGTAAAGTGGAGCCAATTCTGATACATAATAAGGCGTCACATTTTCGGATAGTGCTTTTAACAGCTTTGTATGCGCCTGTGTAACCAAGACTTCATCTGTTTCTACCGGTTGAGAAGCGGAATCAGCAGAGAAAAGCGGTGTAGTTGCTGATACGGATGAAATTGATATCCAACTCCAGATCAAGGCGCTACCCAGTACCCAGGTTCGCAGTGAATACTGCATTTCAGTCACCATCCGATGCTCCCGAATATGTTTATACCCTTCGCCTTTGAAGCCGCCGCGTTGTTGGCTGCGGGTATTTCGCCGAATCACGTAGTCTATCTACGCTTATCGATCTCACACCCTGCCGCCTAGCGGCAACTTCAAAGGCGAAGGGTATACACGAGCATATTATAGTTTGTAATGATAATTTATGATGGCAGTTTTTGATTTTTCTCTCGGCATTTTCAATGCGCTGCAATAAATTTTAGCGCTTTATCTATACGATCAAGTGTACGTTTCTTCCCAAGAAGATAAACTGTAATATCCATTCCTGGAGATTGATTAACGCCTGTGACCGCGACACGTAGTGGCATTCCTACTTTTCCCATATTTATTTGTAACTCTGTTGCCGTGTTTTGTAATGCATTGTGGATATTTTCCACTTTCCATTCAGCTATTTCGGCTAATTTAGTAGCGACCATGGTTAACGGCTGGTGGGCGGCTTGCTTCAAATGTTTTTTTGCCGCATCCACATCAAATTCAGTCAATTCTTGGTAAAAATAACGGCAAGATTCTGCCATTTCTTTTAACGTTTTACAGCGTTCGCCCAGTAGTTTCACTATTTCAACTAATGGCGGGCCACCTTGGGTATCAATACCTTGTTTTTCAATATGCCAAGAGAGATAAGTTGCCACTTTTTCAGGGGGAAGATGGTTAATGTAATGATGATTTAACCAGAGTAATTTTTCAGTGTTAAACGCGCTGGCAGATTTGCTAACAGCACCCAGGCTGAAATGTGTTTTCATCTGAGCTAGAGAAAAAAGCTCTTGATCACCGTGAGACCATCCCAGGCGTACTAGATGGTTTAACAATGCTTCCGGCAGATAACCATCGTCACGATATTGCATCACACTTACAGCCCCATGGCGCTTTGATAATTTTTTATTATCCTCCCCCAATATCATAGAAACATGAGCATATTGCGGTATGGGGGCGCCTAAGGCTTGTAAGATGTTGATTTGGCGCGGAGTATTATTAATATGATCTTCACCACGGATCACATGGGTAATTTCCATATCCCAATCGTCAATCACCACACAAAAATTATAAATGGGTGAACCCTCTGTTCGACGAATGATTAGATCATCTAATTCCATGTTGCTAAATTCAATAGGCCCACGGATCATGTCATCAAAAATAACGGATCCTTGTTGTGGATTACGAAAACGCACTACCGAAGGTTTATTGATATCATGTTTATCAATCTGATCTCGGCAATGGCCGTCATAACGGGGTTTTTCACCGTTAGCGATTTGGGTTTCACGTAACTTTTCTAGACGTTGTTTGGAGCAGTAACATCGATATGCAGTGCCATTTTCTAACATGTGATCAATGACAGAGTTATAACGATCAAAACGCTTGGTCTGAAAATACGGGCCTTCGTCCCAATTTAAATTCAGCCAGTTTAAGCCTTCCATAATGGCATCAATGGCTTCCTCAGTAGAGCGCTCAAGATCAGTATCTTCGATCCGTAATACGAATTCGCCACCTGAGTGACGAGTAAATAGCCAAGAGTAAAGCGCCGTGCGGGCGCCCCCTACGTGTAAGTAACCAGTAGGACTGGGGGCAAAACGTGTTTTGGTCTTCATGCTAATAAATGCCTTACTTGTATTATCTCGTCTAAGAGACTATACCCTTTGCCTTTGAAGTGCCGCGTTGTTGGCTGCGGGTGCGCGCCTTCATCAGGTAGTAAGGTCTACGCTCATCGGTCTCACTTGCCCTGGCCGCCTAGCGGCAACTTCAAGGGTGAAGGGTATATTTGAAATCTCTTGTGCTCGCTAATACTCTGTCAAAATGAGCTAAAAATATTCATGTATTCTATACAAAGCTGTGCTTTTTCGCCCGTCTTTTCCTCTATTCTAGCGGCGTTAAAAAAATTTAATAGATAGGAATTTCAATAATTTGGTTTTATTGCCAAAATTAGGCTTTGATCAAAAAGTAAGCGTAATTGTTTCAGGCTTTATGTCTACTCTGTTTAACGGATAGAGCGCCCGGATGATAACAGGGTCATTTTCGTTTAAAAAACCCGCCTTTCCGAACGCCAGGCGCCCCTTCCCTGCAGAGGCTAAATCCCCTTCATTTTTGCCAGAGCTTCACGGTGAAGCATTAACTGCTGCCACGGCAGGCCTGATGTGATACCGCTTAGCACCAAACGAGAGCCACACAGGATGCACTGATGAGGGTCAACGCGACTCAGGCGTTTTAACATTGCGGCATAAGTGATGTTGACGACTTTTTCTTTTTCCTGCCCCAACAAAGCATCGACAATCGGCAGCAGTGTCGTCCGACGGCGGGGCGCTAAAAAACCATAATAGCGAACCCGCCTAAAATGTTTATCCGGAATGTGGCTAATAAAACGCTGAATAAACTCATCCATACTGAGGTTAATTTTTTCTTGCTCTCGGGTTTTATGACTGAGGTAGCGATAGGTCACTTCCTGGCCGTTATAATGTTCCCGCCGGGATAACGACACCGGGGGCTTTTTTAAATAAGCTCGAGATAATTGAGCGTTTGTTGGGCATTGTCTGTGGGCTTCGCCAGGTCGATATTCCAATGCCGGCGGTAATTGCAAGGTATCCCACTGTTGACGAAGTAGCGTGATAATCTGATAGCGCCACTGTTTCATCAATGTTTTTCCGCTAAACATGATTTTTTTCCACTTCTCCGCGTTGTCATCCAGCCCACCACAGGTCACCGAAAGATGCACATGAGGATGCCAATTCAGCGCTCTGCCATGCGTATGCAACGCCGTGAAGATCCCCGGCAAGAGGTTTTTTGGCTGGCAAAAATCTAAAATAACCTTGGCAGCGAGACGACTGAGATGCGTTAACAGCCCCCGGTTTAGCTCAAACAGCGGCCAGAACTCACGGGGAAAGGTAAAGGTAATGTGTTGCCATTTTGTGATGGGAAGCACCGTGCGCTGCTTGGCTACCCATTGCTCTGTGGCTTTCTTACCGCAGGAAGGGCATGAACGGCTGTGGCAGGTAAAGCAAATCCGTTTGGTGTGCGTACAGCCTTCTTTTTGACAGCGCCAGTGAGCAAACCCCAATGCCGACGTTCCGCAGGCAAACAGTTTAATCAGATTATCGACTACCACCGGCCGGATTTTATCCCCATGAGCGCAATAGTAATTCCACCAGGCATGACCGACTTGAAAAGGGTGACCGAGTTTACGGTTCATCTTTCAGCTCAAACATCACGCTGTTCTAGAGCAAACGACCGACACGCCGGGCAAAAATAGACCGTATTCATGGCAGACTCTGCGGGAAAGCGAGCCCAGAATATTTCCCAAAACGTCTCCGTAATGAAAAGGTTATCTCCACCAGTAAAGGCCTGATGCGTTTGCTGATAAGGCATCGCTAGGATTTTAGCCACCTCTTTCAAGGTCTGCTTCACCCTTTTGGTATGCGCTGTTTGATGTGAGTGACAGATATTTTTAGGCATAACACGTTAGCTGAACGAATAACTGGATGGGTTAATAGATAACACCGTTTCTTCAAAAAAATCAAGATATAACAGATGACTCCGCGTCGCCGACCTTAGGAGGCAGTCTTGGACCCTACCTACGAGAGGCTGTGGGGGAGGCTCCCACGGTCTACTCACCACACATTACAAAAAATATATCGAAAAGCAGGAATCAATTGTTTAAATCAATTAATCACATTTTGCAAAATAAAAGGTTTAGATAACTACATCCCACCCCAATTTCTCCCTATAGGCAGTCAACTGATTGACGTGGGTGTTAAATTTCTATCCTAAAGATGAGTACTGGATATTCTCGATTAAAGAAGTGGATAACCTCCAATTCAACGTGAAGCTCCGAACTACTCAGCAACAACGGTATGAGCAATCTCTCGTGGATGAGTAACCGCTTCAAAAATACCTTGAGAGCCTATAGACAATTGACTTTACCGATCAAGAAAAGTGACCGATCAAAAAACCATTGGGACAAACAGATTACCCATGAAAAACCGTTGTATCGCATCATAACTCAATGGAGAAATGAAATGACCTGAAAATAGTTCAATTGGAAACGGCGAGGCGATCGCCTTCAACATTAATTAATTTTAGATAGCGCTAACAAAAATGGCGCAGGCCACCCCTGTCAGCTAACCACCACAGCCTTACAGAGAGGTTGCCATGGCTGCTTTCGATATTACTCAATTTTCCGAATTGCGGGAAGTCTTTCCTGAATTAACCCCTGTCCAATTTGAAACAATGACGCCAAAATTTGGTTAAAAAATATACTTTTATTGTTCAGCAATATATTTATGATTTGAAAGGCAGTTCACTTTCAAAAAGCTGGTTTCGATTGGCTTTTTGAATACCTAAATTCCAACATCAGAAATGGAAAAAATTATCGATAAAGAAGATCATCTGTTCACACCATAACAGATGATCGAATGACACCAGCTGCCAGCAATTGTATGAACCGCCAACACAACTTCCCCCATTTTTACAAATGTATCTTTCCTCGCCTGCTGTCCGTAATGATGCGCTGTGCAATGCCGTAACTGGAGCAAAAAATAGCAAATAAACGTGGTGAAGTTCATGTATTTAATTGACAGCCTTGCGGAGGCCATAGAAGTTATCGCCTTAGTCATCGAAAACACCGTAAATGAGCGGGTATTAAGGAACCTAAAGATTCGAAAAGTAAAGTACAAAACATTTTTACTCGAAGCAGTAAAAAAAAGGAGGAGGTTTGTAAAATGAATACTATGTTTCTGTTAATGGCTGAATTCGAAACATCAACAATTCCACTTTCCAGTATCGCTGAGAGCTATCTTGGCATGAAACCATCCACCGCGGACAAAAAAGCCGGCGCCGGTGATCTGCCAATACCTACTTTTCGCATGGGAAATGCACAAAAAGTGCCCAGAATGGTACACGTTAATGATTTAGCAGCTTTTATTGACAAACGCAGAAAAGAAGCAAAAAAAAAATTTAAACACTGTAAATAAAATAACAGGTGGGCGGGGGCTTTATTTTCGTGCATTTTTAGTCATTCTATTGTATTTCTAGTTTTCTCAGTACAGTTTCGCATTGACGCTTTTACTGACTCACGATCCCCGGTAACGTCCCAAGAGCAGTGACATACCCTTCGCCTTTGAAGCCCCGCGCCACGTTGTTGGCTGCGGGTGCGCGCCGAATCACGTAGTATGGCTACGCTCATCGGTCTCACACCGTGGCCGCTTAGCGGCAACTTCAAAGACGAAGGGTATATCAGGCAAAAGCCAGTTTGTGCAAATGGCTGATGTCTGTCTTTTGTCTGGCTTCATGCAAACTGTAATTTGTCTGTATTTTTAACCAGGTTTCAGGGGTGCTGCCCAGGGCGGGATCCAACTCATTAATTAATCAACATTAGATTATAAAACACACAATTTGTGTATATTAATTAAACAAATAAGAAAATTTCGTCTGCGAAATGCTTAAATATCAATCTTATTGATGATAAAAAATACAAAGTGGAATCCCGCCCTGGGGTGCTGCCAACAACGGCTGACAGTCTCAATGCCATTTCCGGCGTGACTGTGGTTTGACCAGATAGTAACCGACTGGCCGTTGACGGTGCTATATTCATTGCTTTTGCGAACTGTCGGAGACTCACATGCATGTCTTTCAGTGTTTCTGCAATAATTTCGCCAGGGTAGGCAAGATTAGCCATCCTCATTAGTGATAATCCTCCAAGTTGAGAATTTCTGCATCACCATCAATAAATCTGAAAGTAATACGCCAGTTACCGGAAACACTAATTGATCAGATGTCTTTACGATCACCTTTAAGCTGATGTAGATCGTAGCCAGGCATGTCGATTCCGTCTATGCAGTCAGCGGCGTCAATTACGGTAAGCCGTGTTTTTATACGGTTAACCAATTTCTGCTCAATGCCACTGCTATCGTCTTTGAGGAAAAACTTTTTCAACCCTTTATGCTTAAAGTTTTTTATCATGACATCATCCGTGTTGCACAATATAGAACAGCATAGCATGTATTCCATATTGTGCAACACTTTTTGAGGTTAAGCTTGGTAGGAGCTTACAGTAAGCAGTACACCATAAAAACGTAACCTATTGATTATTATTTCCAGTAAATCCAAGTGAGCATCGGCGCGACGGAAAAACGATGGGCGCTAGAACTTGCAAAATTTGTGGTGCTAATCGGTAAATTCTACGGTTTAAAGTTTCTTCAATTGAGCGCAGCTTCAAAGAAGATTTCGAGTAGGATCTGAGTAATTTCGAATATATTTTGTTTTTAACGTAGGCTATCGGTATTCTAGCTAATCGACAATCTTTAAGCTTGTCATTTTTTGGTCTATTAAAAAACGTATAGGTACTTTGCATGTCAACAAGTCAATTGGTACTGGTTCTTAACTGCGGTAGCTCCTCGCTCAAATTCGCTATTATCAACCCCACCGACGGCACAGAACATTTGTCTGGTTTAGCCGAATGTCTTCATCTTTCTGATGCGCGGATTAAATGGAAGATCGAGGGTGATAAAAAAGAAGGAAAGTTAAACGCCAATGCCACCCACAAAGATGCGCTCGATTTTATGGTTAATACTATTTTGAAAGGAAAAGAAGCGCTACTTAGCCAAATAAAAGCCATTGGTCACCGGGTGGTTCACGGCGGTGAAAAATTTATCCGCTCGGTAATTATTAACAAGGATGTCATCAAAGGTATTGAAGAGGCTACCCCTTTTGCGCCTTTACATAATCCTGCACATTTGATCGGTATCGATGAAGCGTTAAAAAAGTTCCCTGATTTAGAAGAAAAAAACGTGGCGGTATTTGATACCGCTTTTCATCAAACCATGCCAAAAGCCTCTTACCTTTATGCCCTGCCTTATTTTCTATACAAAAAGCATGGCATCCGTCGTTACGGCGCTCACGGCACCAGCCATGATTATGTTAGTAAGCAAGCGGCTAAAGAATTAAAAAAAGATATCAATGAACTCAATGTTATCACTTGCCATTTAGGTAATGGTGGATCAGTGGCCGCAATATGTAACGGTCGATGTGTCGATACCTCGATGGGACTCACCCCCTTGGAAGGGTTGGTGATGGGGACGCGTTGTGGTGATATCGATCCTGCGATTATTTTTTATCTCTATAATTGTCTCGGGATGAGCATGGATAAAATTAATACCTTACTCACCAAAGAATCAGGGTTGTTAGGCTTAACCGAAAGTACCAGCGATTGTCGTTACGTTGAGGATAACTGTGCAACTCACGATAATGCTAAACGGGCGATGGATGTTTTTTGCCATCGCTTAGCAAAATATATTGCGTCTTACACCACACTGATGGAAGGCCGTTTAGATGCGGTTATCTTCACCGGAGGCATTGGCGAAAACTCAGCGCCAATCCGTAAACGCACGCTAGATAAATTGGCGCTGTTAGGTTTTAAAATTGATGACGAAAAAAATATCAAAACCTGCTTTGGCAAATCAGGGGACATTACTAAAGAGGGTAGCCGCTTAGCGATGGTTATCCCAACCAATGAAGAGCTGGCCATTGCACAAGATACGGCACGTTTGACTGGAATAGCGAAGGAGGCACCATGTCTCGTACAGTGATGTTAATTCCCATTAGTTCAGGGGTTGGCTTAACCAGTGTTAGTTTGGGTATTATCCGGGCGATGGAGCAAAAAGGGGTCGATTTAAACGTCTTCAAACCTATTGCCCAGCCCTGTGTAGATGACAATGATAGGCTCGATAATACCATCGCCATCATTCGTGCCAATTCCAATATCAATGTTGTCGAGCCATTAAAAATACGTGATGTTGAAAAATGCTTAAGTGCTAATCAGCAAGACTGGTTAATGGAAAAGATTGTGGCTCGTTACCACAAACATACCAAAAAAGCAGGTGTGGTATTGATTGAAGGTTTAATGCCAACGCCTAAACATCCTTTTGCTAACACCCTGAATTACCAAATTGCCAAAACGTTAAACGCTGAAATTGTTTTCGTTTTAGCACTGGGTAATCATTCACACGATCAACTAAAACAACAAATTGAAATCGCTTGTTCCAGCTTTGGAGGTAAAAAAAATAAAAATATTACCGGGGTGATTATTAATAAATTGAACGCGCCTGTTGATAAGCAAGGTCGTACTCGTCCCGATTTATATGAAATTTTTGATGATTCAAGCAAAAATAATACGACGGTAATTGATCCGACTAAATTATTTGGCAGTGACACCCTGCCGATATACGGATGTATTCCCTGGAATATTGATCTTATTGCGACCCGTGCTATCGATATATGCCGACATCTGAATGCCAGCATTATTAATAAAGGTGAAATTGATACTCGTCGGGTTAAATCTATTACCTTTTGCGCTCGTAGCCTGCCCAATATGTTGTCACAGTTTCGCCCCAATTCGTTACTGGTGACCTCTGCTGATCGCCCTGATGTATTGGTTGCAGCCTGTTTAGCCGCCATGAATGGTGTTGAAATTGGCGCTATTCTATTGACGGGCGGGTACCAGATGGATGAATCCATTAAGCAACTTTGTCAACGTGCTTTCCAGACTGGCTTACCGATATTTATGGTCGAGACGAATAGCTGGCAAACCTCCCTCAATTTGCAGAATTTCAGTCTAGCGGTGCCCGCAGATGATAATGATCGTGTTGAAAAAATACAAAACTATGTGGCAAGTCACATTAGCAGTCCTTGGATCGATTCACTAAGCGTTGCATCTAAGCGTTCTTACCGTCTGTCACCCCCCGCTTTCCGTTATGAATTGACTGAATTGGCGCGAAAAGCGGCTAAAAGTATCGTACTGCCTGAAGGGGAAGAAAAACGTACCGTGAAAGCCGCCGCCATTTGTGCTGAACTCGGCATCGCTGAATGTGTATTGCTCGGCAATCCCACCGAAATACAGCGAATAGCTGCCGCTCAGGGGGTGGTATTAGGCAAGAACATTCATTTAATCGATCCAAAACTGGTGCGGGAAGAGTATGTTTCACGGTTAGTTGAACTACGTAAAAGTAAAGGCATGACTGAAGTTATCGCGCGTAGTCAGTTGGAAGATAATGTTATTTTAGCGACCTTGATGCTTGAACGTGGCAAAACATTTAATCAGATAAAAATTGATGGTTTGGTTTCTGGCGCCGTGCACACTACAGCTAACACCATCCGTCCTGCATTACAATTGATTAAAACATCGCCAGGCTGTTCATTGGTTTCATCTGTATTTTTTATGTTACTGCCGGATCAAGTGTTAGTGTACGGTGATTGTGCTATCAACCCTGATCCTACAGCAGAACAACTTGCAGAAATTGCGATTCAGTCCGCAGATTCAGCCACATCATTTGGTATTGAACCCCGTGTTGCCATGATATCTTACTCCACAAAAGATTCAGGGGCAGGGAGCGATGTAGAAAAGGTACGTGAAGCGACGCTTTTAGCACAAAAGAAACGACCGGATCTGATAATTGATGGCCCATTACAGTACGATGCAGCAATTATGGCTGATGTAGCCAAATCTAAAGCACCTGACTCAAAGGTAGCAGGCCGAGCGACGGTATTTATTTTCCCTGACTTAAATACCGGTAACACCACTTATAAAGCCGTACAGCGTTCTGCTGATTTAGTTTCTATCGGCCCCATGTTGCAAGGGATGCGTAAACCGGTAAACGATTTATCGCGTGGCGCATCGGTCGACGACATTGTTTACACCATAGCGTTAACGGCTATCCAATCTCACCAAGCAACCCGTTGAGAAAATCGGCATAGGGGACACGGCTCTAAGAGCCTGTTCCAAATCTTCTTGAGTGGCCTTAATTGATGAAAAAACGAGCAAAAAAACGTCATTGCCTTCTTTGTAAAAAACAAGGGAGTAAATGCGCATTTTGAGCCCTTTTTTGACAAAAGACTGCTTGCAAAGCCGTAGTGAGAGCAGGGCGGGATTCTACTTTGTATTTTTTGTCATCAATAAGATTGATATTTAAGCATTTCGCAGACGAAATTTTCTCATATGTTTAATTAACATACACAAATTGTGTGTTTCATAATCTAAAGTTGATTAATTAATGAATTGGATCCCGCCCTGGTAGTGAGAGCGGTAATCACAATACAGTAAAATTATTGCCTAAATAATGCTTCAATGCACAAACCCTGGGTTTGTAGAATTTCACGTAGACGGCGTAGCCCTTCAACTTGTATTTGGCGAACACGTTCACGGGTTAATCCGATTTCTTTGCCAACATTTTCAAGCGTTGCCGCTTCATATCCCAGCAAACCAAAACGACGAGCCAATACTTCTCGTTGTTTTGCATTAAGTTCAAATAACCATTTAACGATACTGTGCTTCATGTCATCATTTTGCGTCGTATCTTCTGGTCCATTTTCACTGTCATCTGAAAGGATATCTAATAACGCTTTTTCTGAATCTCCCCCTAACGGAGAGTCAACTGAAGTGATACGTTCATTAAGACGTAGCATACGGCTCACATCATCAACAGGTCTATCGAGTTGCTCAGCAATTTCTTCAGCACTCGGTTCATGATCCAATTTATGAGCAAGTTCGCGAGCAGTACGCAAATAAACATTTAATTCTTTTACAATATGGATGGGTAAGCGAATCGTTCGGGTTTGGTTCATAATTGCCCGCTCAATCGTTTGACGTATCCACCAAGTGGCGTAGGTCGAAAAACGAAAGCCGCGTTCAGGATCAAATTTTTCTACTGCACGAATCAGTCCTAGATTCCCTTCTTCAATTAAATCAAGCAACGCTAAACCACGGTTACCGTAACGTCGCGCAATTTTGACTACCAGCCGTAAATTACTTTCTATCATTCGTCGCCGTGATTGTTGATCGCCACACAATGCACGCCTTGCAAAATAAACTTCTTCTTCCGCAGTCAATAACGGCGAATAACCAATTTCACCAAGGTAGAGTTGGGTTGCATCCAACACACGTTGAGTAACATTTTGTAGCAGCAGATCATCTTCTTCCAATTCATCTTCAAGAATTTCGTCTTCCATTGATGATTTTTCATCAAATATCCCAAGAACCGAACTTTCTTCATCAAAATCGGGCTCCTCATGTAACTCGTTAACTTTCAGCGTATTTTCACTCATATGCTGCTCCTAGCGGTGATACCGAGAACAGAATTTCAACACATTCTGTCCAATTTATCGCTGCGGAAGAGAATGCAGCGGGTTGACGGGTTTCCCTTTATAACGAATTTCAAAATGCAATCTAACTGAATGGGTTCCCGTATTACCCATGGTAGCTATTTTTTGCCCTGCTATGACTTCTTGTTTTTCTTTGACCAGTATTGCATCGTTATGAGCATAGGCACTGAGATAATCATCACTGTGTTTAACGATAATGAGGTTACCGTAACCACGCAATGCGTTACCAGAATAGACGACCGTTCCACCAGCCGCCACAAATATAGGCTGGTTGCGCTTACCTGCGATCTCTATTCCTTTGTTACCTTCTAGATCGTAGTTGCCGATGATTTTTCCATCGGCTGGCCATTGCCATATCACCATAGGGTTGCTATTACTAGCCTCTTCTTTAGGAGAGCTTGGTGTGCTAATAGCAGATTTCGCAACAGAAACGGAACTTTTTGGTAACATTGTACCAACATTTTGTTTACTTGGATTTGCAGAGTACCTGTTAGTTGATTCAAAATCAATTGTTGTGGCTGGTATTTTATTCGAGAGAGGAGATGAGGTTTTTGGCTCTGATCCATGGCCTAATTTAATGGATTGCCCCACGCTGAGATGATAGGGTTCAGCAATATTGTTCTTACTGGCTAAATCACGGTAATCATTTCCTGTTATCCAGGCTACATAAAACAAAGTATCACCATGATTCACGGTATAAGTATCACCGTTGTAACTTCCTTTAGGGATAGTATCGTAACTACGATTATAGATGATAGGGCTCTTAACCAACGGAGTCTTATCAATGACGGATTTATTAATGACAGGTTTTTTAATAACACTCTGAGATATTTTTTTTCTCTCCGCAGATTCTTGTATCACACTTTTATTACTGGCCGCCCTAATCGGAGCAGGGGTGGTGACGTTATTACTGCAACTAACCAACCATAAAGCCACCACTGTACATGCCACAATTCGGCGTAAAATAATCATAGGGCTTTCCGTGCTCATATTTTTTCCTCATTATCATGGCAGAGTTTTTTTAGCCTTGTTAAAGAAAATTTCGAATATACCCTTCGCCTTTGAAGTCGCCGTGTTGCTGGCTGCGATCCCTCGCCCTCATGGTATGCCTACGCTCATCGAGTCTCATACCCTGGCGGCCTAGCGGCAACTTGAAAAACTGTGGGTATAGACTCTAAACCTCAATTATTTTTGTAAATATCCTTATAAAGACGACTTTCAAAGCGAAGCAAGGGTACCCGTCGATTACGTTGTGCTTCAGGAGATACAGCATACCCCGACAAAAACTGTACAAAGGCCATACGTTGCCCACTGGCGGTAGTGATAAAACCCGCTAAATTATAAACACCTTGTAACGCGCCGGTTTTAGCTGAAACTTTGCCAGTAACCCCTGCTTCGTGCAGGCTGCCTCGATAGAGCAAAGTCCCATCATGACCTGATAAAGGTAACATTGAAATAATGTTCAGTTTCTTATCGTTCTGAGCAATATATTGTAATACTTGCATCATAGTGGTAGGAGAAAGCAAATTGTGACGCGATAAGCCTGATCCATCCACCACAATACTATTGCCCAAATCGATACGCGCTTTTTCTCTTAATACCTGCCGAACAGCATTAGCGCCCGCTCTCCAGGTTCCAGGTACACCGAAACGTTGATGACCTATAGTGCGAAAGATACTGTCGGCGATTAAATTATCTGATTTCTTCAACATGACTTTTAGCAATTGGGGCAAAGGCGCTGACTGAACTTGTGCCAATATGTTATTTGTTGGCTTACTCTTATTTAAAAAAGTTGTTGCAGCGATAGTTTGCTGCCGTAAATGACCATCAAGTTGAATACCGGCTTTTTTTAATTCATTTTTGAGAATTGCACCGGCATAACTGGCGCCATTTTGTATAGCTATAGCAAGACGTATTGGATCCTCTCGCCGTGTCAAACAGCCTCGGAGGGTAAACTGATTTAATTCACCCGGAACGATGTCTAGTTCACAATATTGTGCCTCCACTGATCCTTTAGCCAAAGTGCGAACTTCACTAGACACTTGTACAGGATAAGAATAAGGCTCAACAAATGCTGTGTTATCGGGATTTTGTGCGCTCTGGAGAGAAACAGAAAAACAGTTACGATCAACAATAGCAGCAGCAGGTGGGGTGCTAAAACATTGAACCGTATCGTTCCAAGACCAACCTGGCGCCATGTCATGACTAGAAAAAACAGAGGTATCGACTATAAAATTGCCGGTGATCCGCCGAATACCTGTCTTTTTAAGTATGGTGATCATATCGCGTAATTGCTGACGAGTTAACGTTGGATCACCACTAAAACGGATAATCAAATCGCCCGACAGCGCACCATTGGTGACAGTGGCAGGACTTTCGAATGTCGTTGTAAAACGGAAATCAGCTCCCAGTTGTAATAAAGCCGCAAGTGCTGTTAATACTTTCTGCGTACTGGCGGGTAATGCCATACGATCAGCATGGTAATTTATAAGCGGGGTTTTGGAACCTATTTTCTGTACTATCAGCGCAAGATTGGCACCATCAGGAAGAGAGGGTATATAGCTTTCAATGGGCTCCGCATGAACACGCATATTACAACACAGCATCACTATCGTAACGGTATAAGCCAATCTATTCACAATTTGTGACAGGTAGGTAATTTTCATAAACGCTAGGTTAAGGGTGGCAGTACAAATATTTAAAAGTGTAATAAATAATAGCATGCTACAACAGGATAAGAGTGAAAACTAAAAGTCTATTTAAAATTAAACGGTGATTACAAAAGCACTCTACGTTAAAATGAATTCCAAAAAAATCAGGTGTATTTTACTCCGGAGTAATTGGCTCTGACTGTTTTTTTGTAATGACTGTTATACCCCTCGCCCTTGAAGTTGCC
>JAIUCT010003564.1:829-31093 GCA_021307375.1 Tetraneura akinire | reverse complement strand
ATTGCAACTTTAGATGGAATATCCATGTACAAAATATTAATATGCGCATACGAACTGTTATATATAAGTTATACTGTTTGAATAAGACTCTCTCCTCTGATACCATGAAAATTGTTTGCTTGTCATTATATCAATCTATCTTGCAATATGGTATAACTAAATGGGGTGGTGCCTCTGAAAAAACACTAAAACCACTAATATCTTTCAGAATAGAGCTGTTCGTATCTCTCTAAATAAAACAGATCGAGTTGGTTCTTCTAATGAAAATTACAAAGAACTGGGTGTACTTCCTCTAAATATGTTATATAAAAAATATTTTATATCTTTTACTTTAAAAAATCATTCTAAACTCGATCCGTACGTAAATAAACGTGAATCATTAAAATACAATCTAAATGTCAATTATTCAAAAAAATGTATTGGTCAGAAATTTGTAGACTATTTAGGGCCAACTTATTTCAATTTCCTTGAAATTAATGTCAAAAGGTATCTTAGATTAAGTAATAATAGTAATATAAATAAATATTTAACTAATGTTTTTTTAACTAATTTGTAATGTAAGTATCTAGTTAATAACCTATTCTTTATTGTTTTTATTTCATTTTTGTCATATTTGTAAATTGTATATGCTATTTTTCAATCTCTAAGAAAATAACTTTGTAATAATTCGCTACCTTCAACTCAAGCTATGTTTAAAGAAGGTATCTAAACCAAAATGTTTAAAAATGTATATTTAGTATACTAATTGTACTAGTATTGTTTGTTATATTTAATAAATGGTTAAAAAAAAAAAAAAAAAAAAAGTAGCCATACACACAAATAACACGATATATGCTGCTGTTGACGATGACGATCTTCCACGCTGACCTTTCATAGATAGAGGCCCAGCGAAATCAACTCCGGTGTTCGCGAAAGGTTTAATTTGTTGCACTCTGTACTTCGGAAGAGTGGCCATTTTTGGCTGAATATGTTTCGGTCGAGTGCGATAACATAGTATACACAAACAAATCCGTGACCGAATAACTTTTCTGGATACTGGATGATTGTATCCAATAATCCTTTTGTAATATTCCTTGAAGAGCTGTTGCTCTTGGATGATTTAGTCGTTGGTGGTGATGGTCAATGATTAGTATTGTTAAACGACTCGTCGATGGCAATAAAATCGGATTTTTTTGCGAGTATGAGATATCTGCGTTATCAAGTCGACCACCCCACTCTGATAATATTGTTTGAATCTATGAAAGGGTCTGTTAGCAACGCTTTACCTTTAGGTGACTTGGGTTGGGAACGAGCGATTGTGTAAGTGT
Source organism: Tetraneura akinire (assembly GCA_021307375.1). Classification (NCBI taxonomy): domain Eukaryota; kingdom Metazoa; phylum Arthropoda; class Insecta; order Hemiptera; family Aphididae; genus Tetraneura; species Tetraneura akinire. Next base: position 29,786 of record JAIUCT010003564.1, on the reverse strand, counting down.
GAGGTGGGAGGTGGAGAGACGGAGTGGAGAGTTCCCACCAAAAGAGTAGTCACGGTTTAGACATCGACGTGTGATGTACTGATGTATTCCATTTATTTTGTATTTTACGTTCATTAATCTTTTGACTTAGTTAATAAAAACCACATTGTTTCTTTTTTTTTCTATTTAGTCTTTTTTTTATTAGATTCTTTATTAGTCATATATATAGTTTCTCTAATATTTCAGAAGTGGGATATTTTTCTTTATACCGCGTGTTGCCGTTATTCAACACGAGCCGAAAAGAGAGAATTCGAATCCGTAACGCTATTTGTTTTTTTTTATTTTTCTCAATCTCCGACGTTTGTTTTTTTTACTATACGCCTCATATACCGCGTGTTGCCGTCACTCAACACTAGTCAAAAGGGTTAGTATCCATAACGCCATTTTGGATATCGGAGTTTTGACGTTTTCAAACTCCTCGTGTAGTCGTGTTTCGTGTATCACGTGGATTTAGTGCGGTCGTGCGAGTGCGAGTACGAGTACGAGTGTAAATTCTCCGGTAGAGTGCGTACGCCACTATTTGATCTTGGCCGCCACGAGATCGCAGAACTATCAGTATTTATACTTATCAACGTAAACATCAGAAATCTGATAGTTGCGACGATGACTGATAGCGGGAGTGATATTGTCGCTCCGTCGTATAACGAACTAATTAATTTAGTACGGGAATTGCGAGAAAAAGTGCGTGTACTGGAATCCGTGTCGCCTCCACCGTCAGTACACGGAATTGAAGGTGTTTCCGCGGTTACGACACAGTCGTGTACGAATTATCGTATTTTACCCGACATTGGGTCATCAATACCACCGTTTAACGGACGCGAATCCAGTAGCTCTGCGGAAGACTGGTTGAACAGTGTGGATGGTCTCGCTAACATCAACGATTGGCCATTGCGTTACCGCTTTCAATTCGTCCGCAGCCATGTCGAAGGTGCTGCGCGTAGTTGGTACCTTTCCGAACAGTTCGTCAACTGGGAACAATTTCTCGCGAGCTTTCGAGATGCTTTTGTGCGAGAGCTACGTCAATCAGATCGTTGGCAGGAGCTGGAAAAACGGACGCAGCACCGTGACGAATCAATAATCGATTACTTCTATAGTAAAGTGGGTCTTTGCAAGGCTTTGAAATTGTCTTTTGCCGAAACGCGTGACTTCGTCCTGGAAGGTCTTCGTAGCCAAGACCAATCTTATTGGACTGCGAGTCGAAGACATACGACTACTTCCGAGTTGCTTTCCGATCTCCGGGATTGGGAGCGGTTGAGGGAGAAGAGACACGCACGTTTTTCGGCGAATAGTGCCACGAAGAATTCGACAACGTCTGTGCGCGGGTGGCCGACAAGAAAGAACACAGGTAGAGACACCATTGATGCAGCACCGCCTGCCGTAAAGACTAATGTGGCAGTGACTAATAGGCCCAATAACTCGTTTCCGAATAAAAACGACAATCAGGTACGGTGTTACAATTGTAGGGCAGATGGACACATTGCTCGGGACTGCCCTAAGCCCAGACGGCCCTGTTCGAACTGCGGTTCAACGCAACATACACGTAACCGTTGTGATGCGGAGAGTAACAAGCGTGACCGGACAACTACAACAACTTCAAATAATGCGTTTTGTGCCATAACAGACCGAAGTACGGTAATACGTAATCCTTTTCTAAAGAAGGTGTCGGTAAACGGTTGTGTGGTTAATGGACTTGTTGATACCGGATCGTCGAATGTGCTGGTGAGAGCTACTGTTGCTAAGGAGTGTGGAATACTCGTGGATGATGTTACCCTTCCACTATTCACGGTTGGCGACAAGGACAGACCAGGTGCTGAGACCACTGGTGAAGGGAAAGCGGATGTTGAAGTTGACGACGTGATGGGTGCTGAACACCATATCTTGGTAGTACCAGACCAATCAATACCGGTAGACGTCATGATTGGGCGGTCATGGTTGGACCTACCCCATGTAAGTTATTATAAGTGTGGGCCCGAGCTCGTAATTGAGTCAAATAGCCATTTGGAAACTGCTGTGCTGTCGAGCGATCCCACCGATGAGTCAATATCAGTATACGCTGCCGAAGTGGAGTCAACGGTTGTCGATAGAAAACCTATCACTCCTGACGAAGTGAAGTTGGAATCACAGCTGTCCAACGACGAACGAGTAAGAGTGTTGACATTAATAAACAACTACCGTGAAGTTTTCGCAAAAGATATAACCGAGCTGGGTTGCGCAAAAGTGAACCCTATGGATATAGTTGAAGTGCCGGGCAGCGTGCCCGTTAATTTAAAACCGTACCGTACATCTCCTACCGACCGACAGATTATCGCTAGGATCGTACAGGAATGGAAGACGGCTGGCATAATTAGCGATTCGACATCACCCTATGCTAGTCCGGTCCTACTAGTGAACAAAACCTCTGGTGATAAACGATTATGTGTCGATTACCGAAGACTGAATCAGCAGACTATGGATCAACCTTTTCCAATGCCGGATATCGATAGTCAACTAAGCGCGTTAGCAGAGGGTAAGATATTTACAACTCTAGATCTCTCAAATGGTTTTCTTCAGATTCCACTAAGTCAAGATGCCAAGGAGAAGACCGCGTTTGTAACAGAAGAGACTACGGCGAAATTTGAGCGCATGCCTTTCGGGCTAAAAGGAGCGCCGGGAAAATTCCAAAGAATTATGAACGACGTATTTAGAGAACTGAAAGACGCTGGGCTAGTCGGAATATATCTGGATGACATTATCGTGCCTGCCAGGGATTGGGACCAGATGCTTAAGGTACTAGAAAGAGTTTTCAGCACGCTACGGGATGCTGGTTTGACGTTAAAGCCAGGGAAGTGCATTTTTGGCGTTCGACATCTCGAATACTTGGGTTTTCGAATTTCTGAAGGAGCAATACGTCCAGGTAAAAAGGTAGATGCAATAGCCTCTTTTCCACGTCCTATCGACGCTCACGAGACCAGGCGGTTCCTTGGTCTTGCCGGCTTTTTCAGACGATTCATAATTAATTATGCTAAGATTTCAGCACCGTTGACTGAACTTACAAAGAAAAACGTACCCTTCATTTGGGAAGACCTACATCAACAATCCTTCGACTTACTGAAAGAAAAATTGACGAGTGAATCAGTAGTGGTAATGTACAACCCTTCTGCTGCGGTTACTCAGGTACACACCGATGCTAGCAGTGTTGCCCTGTCCGGCATACTTTTGCAGGGAACGACTGCCAACAACTTGAAAATGGTATACGCAGTCAGCAAGAAAAATACCGAAGGCGAATCACGATACCATTCGAGCAGACTTGAATTGTACGCTGTGATATGGACTCTGAATCGTTTACGACCGTATCTATTGGGAATTCGATTCACCGTAGTCACGGATTGCCAGTCACTAGTATACCTGAATATACATAAAACAACAAAACCACAAATTGCCAGGTGGTTTGAATTACTGCAGGAATTTGATTTTGACATCAAATACCGACCGGGATCACGCATGCAGCATGTGGATGCGTTAAGCAGGGTAAGTCCAGAAGACTGTGTCGCAGACGGATCTGTAGACGAGGAGTTGACCCGAAGACTTGAGGTGTTTGTGGCATTGTCGGTGACAGATAGAGTGAGATTTATGCAGCTGGCAGACGTTCATACAAAAGATCTTATACAACTACTACAACCAAACGTTAAACTCACAGCAACGGAACAGGATATGGTCAAGAATTTTGCATTGGTCGATGGGGTACTGTATCGGGTACATGAAGGTAGAAGACTTTTAGTGGTGCAAATGCTATGAGAAAGGGCATAGTCTTAGCAGCTCATGACTACGGCGGACATTTTTCATTAGACCGGACGCTGGCCAAGATAACTACTGATTATTGGTTCTCCGGATTAAGACGGTATGTACGACAACACATTCATATGTGTCTTGATTGTTTGGTACATAAGAAACCTGCAGGAAAGAAACCGGGATTACTTCACCCTATCCCGCCAGGTAGACGCCCATTTCAAATAATACATGTTGACCACTTGGGTCCATTTGAAACGAGTAAGAGAAATAACAAATACCTACTGGTAATCGCTGACAACTTAACTAAATATGTACATTTGTATCCATGTCGCACCACCGATTCGGCGAGTGTCGTACGCTGGATGACAAAATTTTGCAATGAACGTGGCATTCCAGAACGTGTGATCAGTGATAGAGGAACATGTTTCACTTCAAGGGCTTTCCACAGTTTTTGTCAGTCAAGGGGCATCAAACATACGTTGAATTCGACTCGACACCCACAAGCCAACGGCCAGGTCGAGCGGGTCAACCGGACAATAACGCCAATACTCAGTATGACCACTGAAGATCAAAGTTGTTGGGACACCAAAATTCAAGAAGTCGAGCGTGTATTGAATTCCGCTCCGAACAAAACAACAACTAAGACTTCATACGAAGCCCTCCACGGCTATCAGCCTAGGTTTCATGGAGGTGAACTGTTAAGTCTCAGCCAGACCAGGAATGAATGGGTCAGCCCAGAGGTTCAACAGCAAAAGATTCATCAGGACATATTGCGCCAACAGGTGAAGATGAAAGACACCTATGACCGTAAACATTTTGTAGGTACCAAGTATGCAGTGGGAGAAGTAGTAGTAATGCTACGGCAGCCGAGCGCAGACCAAGCCACCAAGTTGCAGTCCAAGTACCGTGAGCGACCATTGCAGGTTATGGAGGTTTTACCATCAGACACCTATCGGGTTGCAGAAATAACTACCAATGGACGTGAGGTATTTGCTACAACGGCTCATGTTTCCCAATTAAAGTCCTGGAAGGTTCTAGGTGAGCTACATGAGGATGACGAAGACGGGCAAACCGTCGTCCAACCCAAAGGTACATTGTCCCAGAGTGAAGTGGATGACAGGGACATGGAACAGGTTCAATCGGTATTACCCAAAAGAACAAGGCGGGCTCCGCGGTACCTGGAGGAATACCACACTTAATGTTTTTTTTGCCTATTTATTAATTGTTTTGTATACATTTATTTATGTACAATACTTCTATAAGATTTTGTTATGATAGAACATTTATATGATCATACTTTCCAATTATTAATTATTATGTTATATACATTTATTGTTTAACTTTCCTATAAGAATTTGTCTGTGATTGTACACTTAATGTTCATATTTACCTATTTATTAATTATTTTATATACATTTATTTATGTACAATGTTTTTACTAGAGTTTGTTTATGATAGAACATTTATATGATCATACTTTTCAATTATTAATTATTATGTTATATACATTTATTGTTTAATTTTCCTATAAGAATTTGTCTGTGATTGTACGCTTAATGTTCATATTTACCTATTTATTAATTATTTTATATACAATTATTTATGTACAATGTTTCTATAAGAGGATGTATTGGATAATGATACCCATGCAGCCCGGATCGAGGTCGATCCTAAGTCAGGTTGGCCGATTGTTAGCAACGCTTTACCTTTAGGTGACTTGGGTTGGGAACGAGCGATTGTGTAAGTGTGAGGAGGGAGGTGGAGAGACGGAGTGGAGAGTTCCCACCAAAAGAGTAGTCACGGTTTAGACATCGACGTGTGATGTACTGATGTTTCCATTTATTTTGTATTTTACGTTCATTAATCTTTTGACTTAGTTAATAAAAACCACATTGTTTCTTTTTTTTTCTATTTAGTCTTTTTTTTATTAGATTCTTTATTAGTCATATATATAGTTTCTCTAATAGGTCTAAACGTAATAGTTCTTTCGAGCACCGGATTCCTTTTGTCATTTTAATAATATCATCACAGTATACTAATTGTTGAGTAAAGTATATTAGACACGTGAAGGCCTTGGATAATTCATCTGCAGTTATGACTTGAGACACCGATGTTAATGATCGGTGGGTGATCCATCTTCGACAATAACTGATGATTCGCAGAATTTTATTGAGAGAAGAGAACCGGTCGAGTAAATTTATCAGAGGAACCATTATACTAATATGGAGTACTGCTGTTTATTGCTCAGGTGGACTTGAAACTGAATCATGCAAATCACTCTGGGATAATTGAGGCCATTTTTCGAGAGCTTCTAATAAATATGGGGACCTGTCCACCATAAAGGATGGTGTGTAAGTTCCGATGGAAAAAGTCCCCGTGAGGCACAGTTACTGGATTTTCTTTGGTAGGTACATGTCGCCAAATAGATGGTGGTGTTAGTTCTTGAAGTTGACTGGTTCGGTTAGGTTAATAAAAATTACGTCTACTATTTAATGCTGTGAGTACTGTCTTGTAAATGCAAGTAGTGAGGCTGTACGTTGTCTATAATGAAAATGAAAATATTGTAAGAATTTTTTTTTATTCTATAAAAATGAAGTAGTAGACAATGCAGACATAGATGCAGTCGTGTGTTGCAGATCATCGTTGACTTGTGAGGTGAGGCCATGTTTAGGATTAAATTATTTGTTTCCTCTTTGATTTTATTTCTTTATTTTTTTTTTTTTTATAAAATCCATTCAATTCTACGTATAATATATTTTTTCAAAACTATAAAAAATGATTTTACTTACATTTATATATACGTATTTTTACAGTGTACCCAAGGTAGATTAATCACAATACACTTAGTGAACTAGCGAAGTATTTTATTTGAAATTATATAATTCAACTTAAATACATATAGTATTTTTACCATTACATACTAATGTATTATTTACCATTACTGATATTTATTTACAGTTTTCTTGAAAAGTGAATATTTTTTTAAGTAATTCAATGCATTATTATTGAATTATTAATAAAAGACAGACGATTTATGCATGTATTTTACAATGGACTATTATACTTACCAGTATAATATAACCTATTTAAAACATCCTAGAATTTTGTTATTTTCAACTAAGGAAATATATATATATATAGATGTCATATATATGTCATATTATAGATGAACTAGCTGTCCTTGGATACAGGTTCGCGTGAAAAGCTTTACCACCACCATAGCTGCCAGTGGAATACTGGTGGGGGTAAAAAGCTTTTCCGCTACCATAGTATTCGGGTGGAGAAGTAATTTCTTCGGGTACATCGAGTCCGACATATTTTCATGGGATAACGAACAAAGGATTTTATCCGCCTCCGGCGGATTGAAGGGCGTTTGCAATCTAGTGGTCCTATTTACACTCTTTTCGGGTGAACAGTCCTTGACCGATCACGGTAGTCCCCACGCGGAGTACGCCTTCGTCGCACTCCTTACCCCAGTCAGGTTCCAGTGGGATACAGGTGCGTGTGAAAAGCTTTACCACCACCATAGCTTTTCCGCTACCATAATGTTCGGGTGGAGAAGTAATTTCTTCGGATACATTAAGTCCAACGGAAGTATATTTTTATGGGATAATGATTAAAGTATTATATCAGTCCTTGACCGATCACGGTGGACCCTACGTGGAGTACGCCTTCGGCGCACTCACTAACCATCGTCGGACCAAGATTTTTGTTAATTCTGATTAGGTGCAAAATAATTGACTAACGAATTGAAATTATCTATGCATTTCAAATTATATGTCAAATTCCCGACGTTATTATCCATCATTGATATTCGCGTAGATATAAAATGCTTTAGAACTAAACGTCGTTACAATATTTTCGCTACCATTTGGCCGTATTTAAATCATCGGTTATCAAACACGATATTTATGATAAACTGTTTGTTGTCATTTTTTAATTAAAATTATTTTTTACATTACGGGTTCTTTTGTGATGTTATGATCGTTGAATTTTTTAATATATTCAACAATACGCCAAGTGTAAAGAAAAATAGTATATTACTACCATACAATAACGTTTACTCGGGACAAATTTTAAAAACATACCCTCGTGGTAAATAGAATTATTGTCAACAGAGTCAAACAGAAAGGTTAGTACTAATTATAATAATTATTTACACGTTTCATACTTAAACAGTTCTAAGAAACTGAAATATATTTCTTTAGTTTATGCAAATGGCAAACGTGTCAAATCTACTAAATCACAAACGGCAACTGTCGATCGTATCCGATTATTACAGTATACTTTCAAAATCAATAATCTACCAACGATACAATAAATCAGGTATGAAATATTAAAAGGCTAAAGTTTAATAGTGCATAATTCTCTTTTCTGATTATATTATAAAATACAAATGATGACCATTGATTAAACAAAAGTAATCTATTGTATAGGTAGTTCATGTCTACCTTATTTTGATATATTGTGAAGAAATCAATATTATTTTACAATATAAAGGTAAACGTGAATTATAATGTACTAACTTAATATGTTTAACTATTACATTTAAAATTAATATAGTTTTTTTAATTTTAATTTTTTTTTTTTAGTTTTATTAAAAAAACATGTGTTTGGCAATGTTATCATTGGTGTGTAAAACCAAAGCATACAATGATTTTGAAACAATTAAATTACCCGTCTTCAATGTGAAGCTGACAAGCTGTACCATTATTGTATGAACTACTCGTGTACTATCAGGTATAAATAATTATTTGATGTTTAATGTAAAATATGTATTAAAGCCAATTAAAACATAAAGAAAACTGAAACTGAGCTGAGTGCAAGAGTACATTGTTGGACCACAATTGCAAAAAAATAATTTGAATCCGTGTATAGAGATAATCGCATATACCAACTGGAAGGAATTAATTTACCTATAGACTAAAGGTGGGCCTTGATATAAATAAACTACCCGTCGAAAACTACCTCTTTACTATTAGGTATGAATAATTATTTGACATTTAATATATTAAAAAGTAAATAATAATGATTTATTTGTATACAGAGTGCAACTATACAGTTCAAAATGTCAAGAAAACAATTATTTCCCATGAAAGTAGGAGTAAGTCACTCAAATTTAACTACCAATGGAAGACTAAAATAAGTAATTAATGTACTGAATAAAATGTGTTATAACAAATAAATATTTTTTTTTTTTTCATATTGTGTATAGAAAATATAGAATGCAGTGATGACGGCCAAAAATTATTTGGAACTATTTATATTAAAAAACCAATGGGATTTAGGTAAAATAACTAATATATATAATTTCAATTTTTCATTATAACTATATTTTATATATGTTTACTTAACCTTTTGTCTAAAGCATGATTTTTTATTAATTTTTAATAAATTATTATTTTTTTGTTCAAACAAAAATGTTTCCCGTGAAAATCGTGGAGAAATATTTTGAATCGTCGCGTGATCGGTATACGGTAACGAGAAAAAATCGTCCATGAAATCACGGGAGAAATATTTTGAATCGCCGTGTAATCGATGTATGTTCTATCAGTTTCATTACAGGGAGATGAAAAAAAAATCGTTCATGAAAAATAAATTGATATAATAAAAATATTTATTTTATTCTTTAAAAAAGTTTATAACTCTGTGTGATCGTAATACGGTAAAACAAAAATGTTCCCCGTGAAAATCGTGAAGAAATATTTTGATTCGCCGCGTGATCGGTATACGGTAACGAGAAAAAGTCGTCCATGAAATCACGGGAGAAATATTTTGAATCGCCGTGTGATCGGTATACGGTAACGAGAAAAAATCGTCCAGGAAATCACGGGAGAAATATTTTGAATCGCCGTGTAATCGATGTGCATTCTATCACTTTCATTACAGGGAGATGAAAAAAAATCTTCCAGGAAATCGTGGGAAAAAATTTTGAAATTACCGTATGACCAAAATGTCGTCATGTGACGCCCGGGGACGTTGACAATTTTTCCCCACGATTTCCTGGACGATTTTTTCTCATCTCCCTGTAATATAAAAAATGGGTGATAGAACGCACAAATTATAACTACTCGACTGTTATCGAATAACTATCAATAGAGTAATTCTGTAACTGATATTTAACGAATATTATTAAGTTATCGATATTTTATCGAAAATTTACGATACCGTATCGGGCGGTTTGAAACGGTCGTTAAGCGTTATCGAATCATAAAATATTTTATTATTAATCTTTATCACACATTTGATTTTAAGCGAAGCGAATCGTTTTTTGTTTTGTGTTCAAAGTGTTTTTGTTTTATTAAATTTGTTTAAATAAGTACCTAGCTATTTTTTTAATATAAACATAATAATATGGCTTTATATTATCTTGGTTGGGATTTGTTAGTATTAGAGGAAAGAGTTAGAATATTGGAAAGAAGAGTCGAAAGAAGGATACTTAAGAGATGCTCAAAATCCATATGATTTACCTATAAATGAATTTTTGAACACATTTCGAGTTAGTCCAGAACTTGCTATGGATTAAACTAACGAAATACGTGAATCAATTAAATTGGAACGTAGTTCAGGACTTCCAATTGAAATTCAAGTAACTACCTATACTATATAATTGAGTGTATTATCAATATTTGATACTTAATTTAGTATTTTTAACATTTAGGTGTTAGTGGTAATAAACTTGTTTGCAAAAGGTGGGTACCAACGAGCTACTGGAGATAATGTTATTGCAAATGTTAGCCAATCCTCAGTCAGTAGGTGCATTCATAGCGTAACTAATGCCATAAAACAACAACTTTTAAGACACCGGGTACGTTTTCCAATGACAGCAACTGAAAGATTTAATGCACGTGAGAAGTTTTCAAATGCCCCACAACCATTTGAAGGTGCTATTGGTGCTATTGACTGCATGCATATAAATATAATTTCTCCTAAAGATCATGAAGAAGCTTATATGAATCATCATGGAAACCACTCTCTCAATGTTCAAGCGATATGTGTAGAACCATACTAATTTAAAAATAAAAATGATTAATTTAATTTAATTTTAGATTGTAGATCCCGATTGGAAAATACTTAATAAAAATGCTAGATTCCCAGGAGCAAGGAATGATTCTTACATATGGAGTCAGTGGCGTACGCAGGATTTCTAAAAGGGGGGGCTGTAAAATGTAGGTAATGAATATAAACTATTATAAAGTGATGATTATATACATACAAACAAAAACTAATAAGGTAAATAAGGTAATAGTAGTTTAATTTTCAAATACAGGATTTATAAATACATAATTATAATATAAAAAGGATTTATTTTAAAAATATATTAGTCAAGCTTAAGTCCAATCTTCTAGTTGCATTCTTCTCGGGGCTGCAGTAGAAAATTTTTTTATTACATCTTCAATTGAAAATTCTTCTATTTTATTAATATTAGTTAAAGCTAAACCATTTAGACGGTTTTCAGTCATAGTAGACCGTAAATATGTCTTAAGCCTCTTAAGAGTTGAAAAAGTTCGTTCTGGTGTAGAAGAAGTCACAGGTAGTGTTGCGAATATTTGAAGCAATATCTTAATATTTGGTAAAAGAGTACTGCAATAATGGAGTGATTCTGTAGCTGAGTCTGGTTTTGAGTCATTTTCATTCCATTGACATCTCCATAGTCGCAGTTCAGCTTTAAGAATAGAATTATTATCCAAATGTAGATCATTTTCGTAAATATTTGCAGCTTTCAATATAGTTACATCTTCATATTTAGTAAAGTTGGAAGGAATTAGTCCTTCTAATGGCATAATATCCAAAAGTCGTTGATTGAATCTTGTTGCGTTAGTGGTTAGTGTAACGTGTGATCGCGCATTTTCCATACTTTCATACCCGACACCGGTGTCCGATACTGAATATATTTGCGACATGGACTGAGCTTGTTCGTTCGAGCAAATGTCCATAGCCATAGCGATACCAAACGTGCTAAACATGGTAGCAACGTTTAGGTATATTTATAGGATCCATAATAAATAACAATTAGACATTATCATGTTAATAGAAATATTTTAGTCCATATCACCAAATACATTTTACTTTTAATTTATATTTATACAAACATTTACGTAACAAAACAATTAATATTTTTTTTACAGATAAAATAAAAATATATATAATACGGCCAATGGGGGAGGCTTAAGCCCCCTTAGCCCCCCTACGTACGCCACTGTATAGAGTACTTCTCCAGAGCAATGGAATTCCATTATGATCGGGGTGAAAGACAAATATTGTTGAAAAATATTTATGTTAAATAATTAATGATACTTACTATCAATTTATATTAAAATATTTAAAACTTGTGATTATTTCAAGGTGATGTTGGTTATCCTCTAGAGCCTTGGCTTTTAACACCGCTCCCACATTATGGTGAAGGAACAAGACAGTATCATAACACCATTAAACACTGTAAAGCAAGAATCCCTGTTGAGAGATTTGTTGGTGTCTTCAAAAGTATGTGGAGGTGTCTGTCATACCAACGTGTGTTGATGTACATACCTGAAATGGCAGGGAATATAGTGAATGCTTGTGCATTCATAACATGCGAGTTCATTATCGTCTCCCTACTGAGCAGATTGATGGTTATATTCAAGAAGAACAAATGTATAATAATATTGGAAGAAATAATGATATATTAGAAAGAAGAGGACCAAGAGCAGTTGCCATAAGAATTCAAAAACAATTAATGACAAGCTGGTTTTCTGGTTATATTGATGGTGACCAATAAATTACATTTAAATTTAAATCGGTTATTTATGAAAATAAAAATGTTACTTGACCACTTTCATAAATAACAGATTCATTTATATTTAATAATTTATTATTTATATAATATATTTAATATTTTAAGTATTATTATAAGAATGAAAATTCAATAAATTACTTTATGGTTAATTGGATGAATAAATATTATATTTTATATATATATATATATATATATATATTTCTTTTTATTATCGAGTACACAATTATTACACTATATTTAACCAAATACTATAGGCTAAAATGTGTGGAATTATATATAATTATATATACATTTAAATATAATGTTGAATTAGGTATAAAATGAAATAGGTAATAACAGTTGATTAATACATTATAAGTAAAAACAGATATTATTAAATACAATAACAGGAGTTAAATATTTTTTTAAACCACTAATAATATTAAAAGTAAAAATAACATTATAAAACTGAATAATAAGTCTAAATAAAGTATTAAATTAAAAAGTTAATATAAAATAAATATAATTAATTAATTTTTATATTTATAATTATCACAGAAATAAATAAATACTATAGGATATATTAAAGCATAATAGGATTAAGTATCTATATTATTCACTTGACAATTACAATCATGATTGGGAATTTCGCCAATTAATTTTTTCATAACCATCTAACACGGGTTTGCAAGGTTTGCAAATATTCATCGCGCCACCGTTTCCAAAACGATTGGACACATGGGTTCAAAAATTTCCATCGGTTCACGAGTGACCGTGGCAAAATGGCAATTTGATTTTCGGGTACGGCAAGTAACGGTTGGCCAATCAAAAAATGACCGGGCGTCAAACAGTCTAAGTCAGCTGGGTCCGTTGATGTGGGAGTCAACGGACGCGAATTTAAGATAGCCTCGACGCGGCACACGACGGTTCCGAGCTCCTCAAGCGTGAAAGTATGCTCCCCCATTATCCGACCAAGCAGCGACTTGGTGGAGCGCACAGCTGCCTCCCAAAGACCGCCAAAATGCGGTGCGGCAGGTGGGTTAAAATGCCAATCAGAATGGACATCCATAACGATCAAATGGCGGTGAGTGGGATCACGAACGATATTTCTGAGTTTGTTTGCAGCACCTACGAAATTTGTCCCACAGTCTGTATAAATGTTCGTAGGGAGACCACGGCGGGATACAAATCGTTGTAACGCGGCAATAAACGCGTCAGTTGTTAAATCATTTACAATTTCCAAATGAACAGCCTTAACGGCGAAACAAACAAAGACAGCCAAATACACTTTATAATGGCGGGCCTTACGTAAGTTGTGTTCTTTCATGGACAAAGGGCCTGCATAGTCGATCCCGACGCGTGAAAATGGGCGACAATCGGATACACACGATTTAGGCAGGTCGGCCATAATTGGTTGAGGGTTAACAGCCGAAATACGCACACAAATATTGCAACGAGCGATGACCGAGCGAATGAACCCTCGAAGGGACAAAACCCAGTACTGACGTCCTATCAACGCTGTCATCACGCGAGGCTCACTGTGACCCGTGAGATCATGCCAATGGCGAACAATTAATAGCGAAAAGTGGGACGATTTAGACAAAAGAATGGGGTGTTTGCGCTCATCAGACAACTCCGAATTAGATAATCGGCCACCCACACAAATGATGTCACGGTCGTCAATATACGGACACAGACGGGCAATCGGGCGTGTAGAGACCGGGGAGGACGATAACAATTCCGAACGAAGTTTACTAAAAAAATAATGTTGAGTAGACCGAACGATAGTCAACGTGGCTTGATCTAGCTCGTGTCGGGTTAAATATGGTTCTGGCCATGATTGGCGACGACAACGGATAATAAACCTACGCATTTCCGTAACTACACGTATCATAAATACAAAGGATGAAAACCTTGAAAACCATTCCGGCTCATCGTCTACGAGTAAGACCGCCGGTTCCGCTGGTTTGATCTCAGGAAGTAAATTCAATGGGATGGAAGGTATGGACACGGTCCATTCAGTCACAGGAGACGATAACATAGCCGTACCGTTCCAATAAAATTCCCGCGCAATCGGCGGGATTATCGGCGGATGCAACATGATTCCAATGGCATTCAGGTAACAACGTATGAACTTGGTGTATCCGATTTGATAAGAATACCTTAAAGGTTTCATGGCGCACAGACAACCAACTCAAAACAATCATAGAGTCCGACCATGCGTATAATTGCGTGATATTCATGCTGACACTCAGCGTATTTTTTATACGTGACATCCAACGCGCCAACAACACCGCCGCGCACAACTCTAAGCGAGGAATCGTCGACGAACTTATGGGCAATAATTTAGTCTTGGTTCCCAACAACGACACGGATATATGACCCGTAGACCCTTCTACGCGTAAATATACCACTGCAGCATAGCCTTTTTCCGACGCGTCACAAAATCCACATAAACTGGAGCGAGCGCCGCGATAAGCGTGTACGAAACGCGGAATATTCAGTTGCTGTAACGCCGGCAAATCGGACACGAACAGACGCCACGATTCAGATATATTAGACGGTAATGGATCGGTTCCATAATACCTCGGACCGCAACACGCGTTGCATCAGGTGTTGGGCGAGGAAAATTACAGGGGATAATAAGCCAAGGGGGTCGAACACGCGGGCGATTAAGGACAACATACCTCGTTTAGTAAATGTAACCGACTCGGACTCGAAAACATAATTACATTGATCACCTTTATGATTCCAACCTAGGCCGAGTACCTTCACTCCCTCTCCATCGTTAATATCAAATAGCTGGGAGCCCTTCGCGCGATCTTCCGGCGGCACGTTGTTTAACATAACAGGAGAATTATCCAATTATCCACTTCGGACGGATGCGTCACTGCGACCGGGGTTTACGTCACGATAACGTGTTGCGACCGATTTAGAAAACACAATTATGGAGCGCATCTCGATACTGAGCTCGTCAGAATATTCAGCAGCGAGATCAAGAGCAATAAGTTGGTCTAATAAAACGTCATCTTCAATAGAAAATTTCGACCATAAATCATCTAGATCCCCTACCGCCTCTAATAATTGAGGGGACACTTCAGGGTCGTCCATACTCCCCTTAGCAAGACTATGGATAGCACGCAATTGACCGACATAACGATTGCGCTTAATTATCGATTGCTCTTTAATACGAGTTATACGACTAATTTCATCGTTCGTGGACATGATGTAAGCGCACACGAACTAAATAGTGCTTGTTATAATAAATAATTAATTAATACGTAAACAAAAATTACGAATCGCGCGATATGGCGATGTACAAGCAGCGTATTAAATAAATCAAATATCAAATACAAATAATAATAATTGGAATACCTATAATACGAGTATAGTATTAGTATATAATATCATTAAAACGATAATCGCGAAATAATAATTCACACGGTACGCGGACCATTGAACTATATGATAACTGGAATGCTTACTGCCCATAAGACCAGCGGTTCCCAAACTTTTTTAGATCGCGGCGCCCTTTTTGAACTAAACTTTTCTCAAGGCGCCCTTTCCAAGACATAGCATGACTAATCATAAAAAATGAATAAAAAACAAATAAAAACCATACAATTTTATAATTATAATACAAGAATATTTATTTAATTTTAGTTATATACTTTTTAATTATTTTTGAAGATTTACATTTATATTTAGAGGTAAAAAAACATATAAAATTAATGTGATGGATGTGCTTGCATATCACTGCACATTTTTTCAAATCTTGGAATCAAACAAGACACAGCTACTCTCATTTCTTTTTCAACGTTGATTTTGGTTCGATGCTTGCTTTTTATTACAGCAACCGCCGAAAACCCAGCTTCACACAAATATGATGTCGAAAACGGAATTAAAATACGTTGAGCCTTATCACTTAAAATAGGATATTCATCTTTTATAGAAATCCAAAATTTAGTTAAATCCATACTGCTAAATTTAGTCTTCAAACTATTGTCGCAAGACAATTCGATAAGACTCTCTTCTTCGGTAGAAGTAAACTCAGATGGAGCAGTGGAATTAAATGGATCTTGAATCCAAGAAAATTTATCTATATTTTCATTTTGAAAGTATTTTTCAAACCAAATGACGAGTTGTGATAGGTGATCTACAAAAATAGACTTCATATCTTGAGAGATTTCAATCCCGTTAGAGGTCGAAAACTGCTGCAAAGTTAAAAAAGAATCCTTACTCGTGCCTTCATTCATTTTTCTTCTCCATAATTTGAGTTTTTTAATAAAAGCTGAAATTTTTTCCATTGACTTCAAAAGGTGCATATTTTTTCCTTGCAAAGAGGTATTCAGTGCATTCAGTTTATCAAAAATGTCACACAAATATGACAATTTTATTAAAAATTCTTTATTTGAAAATTCACTGGCATGTTTATGTCCTTCTTCTTTAATAAATACATATATTTCCTCTCGTAGTTCAAACGTACGTAATATCATATTACCGCGTGACAACCATCGTGCGCTGCTATAGTACAGCAAACTTGTGTGTTCAGCTCCCATATCTTCACATAGTTTTTTGAAAAATCTTGATTTCAGTGGACGAGTTTTTATATAATTGACCACATTCACTACACATTCTAAGACTTGGTTCAGTTCAGGACTCAGATATTTTGATGCAAGTGCTTCTCTATGAATAATACAATGAGTCCATAGTGCATCAGGAGCTTTGTTTTGAATAAGCGCCTGTAATCCTCCATAGCAGCCAGACATAGATCGAGCGCCATCAGTACAGACACCAACACATTTAGTCCAATCTACACTATTTTCAGACATAAAATTATCAAGAATCTCAAATAAGTCCTGAGCCTTGGCACCAGCTGTAATATTTTTACAAAAGAGTAAGTCTTCTACCATGTCATCATTATCTATGAACCTTATGTAGCATATCAAATGAGCATCCTTATTAATATCCGTAGCCTCATCCAGCTGCAACCCAAATGCCTTTTCTTTAAATTTTTCTATCAACTGATCATTGAGATCATCTGCCATATGGTGAATTCGGCGACTAATTGTATTATTAGACAACGGCACTTTTGAAATTAATTTCCTAGCCGATTCGCCAATCATAATGTTTACCATATCTAAAGCAGCTGGTAGGATAAGTTCTTCTGCAATTGTATGAGGTTTCTTACATTTTGCGATTCTAAAAGCAACTTTATAAGAGGCTATCAATGCATTGTTTGGTATTGATGCATTCTTAAAAAATGTACTTTTTTCCTGTTTTAGTTCTTTCTTCTTTCTATCAAAGTAATCACGAGATTTTCCAACCGCATACTTATGATTCGTTTCCAAATGGCGCTTCAATTTACTCGGCAACATGCATTCTGGAGCTAAAACTGTCATACACAATACACATAATGGTCTTTCTTCATCATTCACTTCTGTCGAAGTAAAACCAAATTCCAAGTAACTATCATCATACTTCCGATATTTTCGTTTTTTTACAGTCGGGTTGTTACTGGTTGAGGGTATACTTTCCTCCTTTTCACAACGTTTATGACTGTTCAATAAAAATCGATCCATGATTTAAAAAAAGTCACAAAATTAACAAAATTTCTATATAAAGACGACGAACACGATAGAGCAACACACTACGCGAGACTGGCGATCATACTAATCCGAAAACAAATTTTATCAAACACGTCTCATAAAGTCATGACTATGGTCTAAAAATAAATTTAAACTCATTAATGATGGTGAGGATAATGCGACAGAACCGATAACGATAAACAGTTTATCATAAAAATTATTTTTCTCTACCGATAATAAGTAATCGGTTTTGTCGCATTACCCTCGCCGCCGTCATCGAGTTAAAATTTATTTTTAGACCAGGTAAATTTCTACGGCGACGCGGCGCCCCTGAAAAGACATCGCGGCGCACCAGGGCGCCGCGGCGCACAGTTTGGGAACCGCTGCATAAGACTAATGTTAATTAGACCGTGCGAGCCTGTTAGAAAGAGATAGTGAATAGTATAGGTGTTGTTGTCTCTGTCTTTATAGATTGTGTATCAATTTAAATACGATTTTAACGATTTTGTGAGTTTGTTAAATAATTTTGTATTGAATATTAATAATTAATAATTAATAATTAATAATTAATAATTTTTATTTCTATTTTATAATAACTAATAATAATATATTAATATAATATATATTATTAATTAAGTTTTTATAAGTAATTTAAAAAGAAAATGTAACAATGTAAAGAGTTGACTCAAAAAAACCTTGGTCATAAAGCATGTCTTAGACATAAATTAACTAAACTCATTTTATTTAATCATGTTTAAACTTGAATATTTAAACAAAACTAAATATTTATTTCCTTAAATCTTACTATAATTCCTTATGATTCCTATTTTTGTTATATATAAATAAAATATATTGATATAAATTATGTTATTAAATTTAATTTCAGGTTCAACTAATTTGTACTAAGAATTTTCAGCACTATCCAGAAGGATTTATAATGAAACTTCTTCATTGACTTAAATATTTAGTAACAGTGCCATATGCTATTTACACATTAAATGATATATCTACTGATCATTAGCACAACTAGGTTAAACATTTTAGGGGGCTTAAGTCCAAATAATTATATTTATAATTTATTAACAAATACTCCCATTAAAGTATTAAACTTCTTTTTGGAATGCTAACACACACATTAATTTTTATATGTTTTAACCTGGAAAAATAGAAAGGTATAATTATGATTTTAACAACTTCTAATGCAATAATATAATATCAAGAGAAAAATGAATAATACATGAATTGAAACTATTGAGTTTTATTACTCTTATATTACTACACAATTTAGGGTACAAGGAAAAAACCTCTACGTGGTGTACCCCAGGCAACGTTTATAACGGCTAATTTTTCCAAACCCAGGCTCATATGATCTCTACAAAACTAGATAAAAAACGGCCCTTCTCAGGGCCAGCACTGACGATCGCCTCATGTAACATTGAGGGTATAAATTCAAATAAGGAAGAACTGCTTGCTGACTTATGTAAAGAAAATTCATGTGACGTGCTATGTGTGCAAGAAACACATAGGAGTGGGGATATGAATAATCCAAGAATCAATGGGATGAAGCTCG
The DNA here is from genome assembly GCA_021307375.1 of Tetraneura akinire. Lineage (NCBI taxonomy): Eukaryota > Metazoa > Arthropoda > Insecta > Hemiptera > Aphididae > Tetraneura > Tetraneura akinire. Next base: position 10,066 of record JAIUCT010003564.1, on the reverse strand, counting down.
TTGCAATACGCCCACACAGGAAGTATGGAAACACTATATTTGTTCGCTCCTCAATTGATGTAACGACAAGCCAAATAACAGAGATAGATGACATTGAGATTTTCACTATAGAAGTTGGAAAATGCACTGTGAGCTCTATCTACAAACCTCCTAATTCAACATTTGCATTCGAGAAACCAGCTAATTTTGACACTAAAAATATTCACATTATCCTAGGAGATTTTAATAGCCACCATACCAACTGGGGTTACGACGAAACCGATAATAATGGCGATAAAGTTGAAGATTGGGCAGAGTCCAACAGGTTAACACTAATCCATCACCCAAAACTACCATCATCATTTAACAGTGGTAGATGGAAAAAGGGTTATAACCCCGATATAATATTTGTAAGCGATATGATAGCTCCCCAATGTACAAAGGAAATCGGAAGACCTATACCACACACGCAGCATCGACCCATATTGTGCAAAGTTACTGCAGTGATTAAACCATGTGACACTCCATTTTTGAGGAGATATAACTTTCAAAAAGCAGACTGGTATACCTTTACTAAAGCTCTGGATGATGCGGTAACCGCACTGTAATCAGTAAACGAGAACTATGAACCTTTTACAAAGTAAGTAAAAACTATCTCCAGAAAAAATATACCAAGAGGCTGCCGAATAAAGCATATTCCAGGGTTAACACCTGAATTACTAGAAACATTAGAACAATACACCGATAAATATGAGAACGACCCATTCGATGAGGATACGATAGAAAAGGGAGAAGAACTAATGAATCTATTAACTGAGGTAAAAAGGAAACGTTGGTGTGACCTACTAACAGAAGTAGATATGAAAAGGAGTAGTAAGAAAGCATGGAACCTCATTAAGCGCTTAAACAGTAATCCAAGAGAAAAACGAAAGGTACCATTAATAACACCAAACCAAATTGCACACCATCTTCTAATGAACGGTAAAAATAAAATGACAAAACCCAGACCTTTTTAACCGAGGATTATACGAACGGAAAACAATGAAACGCATGAACTTGGAAACCCGATCATACTCACGGAACTTGATGATGCAATAAAGACATTAAAAAATGGGAAAGCATCCGGGTTAGATAACATGTTCTCAGAACAGATAAAGCACTTTGGAAAAACCACAAGTCTATGGCTGTTAAGTCTTTTTAATAATATCATGAGTACCTTAAAGATCCCGAAGATCTGGAGGAAGGCGAAAGTAATAGCTCTGCTAAAGCCAGGTAAGGAACCTGATACTCCATCTAGCTACCGGCCAGTCTCTCTATTATGTCATACATACAAATTAATTGAAAGAATTCTTCTAAACAGACTATGCCCTGCCATTGATGACCAACTCATAAAGGAACAAGCGGGTTTCCGTCCGGGGAAATCATGTATTGGGCAGATATTAAACCTAACCCAATATATTGAAAATGGGTTCGAAGAGAAGAAAGTTACCGGGATATCATTTATCGATCTGTCGTCCGCGTACGACACTGTTAACCATGGATTATTGCTCTCTAAAGTATATCAGATAACCAGAGATTACAAATTTACGCAAATCATTCAAACATTACTGAGTAACCGAAGATTTTTTGTAACACTAGCCGTGAAAAACAGTAGATGGAGAAATATAAGAAATGGGCTACCACAGGGAAGCGTTTTGGCCCCCACGCTTTTTAATATCTACACCAATGATCAACCCATATCTACGGATAACAACATAAAACATTATGTATATGCAGATGATTCGGCAATTGCTGTACAAGAAGATAGTTTTGAAGCAGTGGAAACAAAACTTTCTAAAACACTGGACCGTTTAGGAAACTACTATAGGGCAAATTATCTAAAGCCAAATCCTAGCAAAACCAATGTAAGTGCTTTCCACTTGAGAAACAAGCAGGCCAACAGAAAACTGGTAGTGAAATGGGAACACGTAGAACTAACTCATTGTGGTACACCCACATACCTAGGCGTGACATTGGATAGAGCACTAACATACAAGACCCATTGCGAAAAAACGAGTAAGAAAATCAATACCCGGAACGGTCTGATACGGAAATTAACGGGATCAGCATGGGGCGCACAACCACATGCGTTACGGGTTTCAGCGTTGGCACTATGCTACTCAGTAGGGGAGTAGCATGCCCGGTCTGGAGAAGCTATACCCACGCGAAGAAAATAGATATAGCAATAGCATTATATAGAATATATAAGAGGTGACGCATGCGCATATGTAATAGGTCCCATAGTTATGTTGGCTTCTAATTGATATACGAGAAATATACCAGGTGGCTCCATCCATTGTATATGATCTAAGGTAGTTAGCTATCTAGTTTATTATATTTATCTGTGTTCCGAATATTAAATAATGTTCTATTGATAATAATAATTTGCACGAAATTGATTATTGATAATAACATTGATAAATAATATGTAATGCGCGGCATTTTGAAATAAACCAATCAAGGCTCAGTATTTATAAGCGGTGCCGAGACCGACCCCAGAATGCCAAAATTGATGCGGCATGAATAAGGAAAACCAAGAGTTTTCGTATTTATTAATAGTGTCTTTGTCAGCCGTGGCTGATAATTTTTATATTCTTAGATGCTTAACAAGTCTGTTGTCCTCATCTTTACCCAAATATAAATAAATTATTAAAAATTTTATGCACATTACCCGTTTCCAATTCGACACCTAAGCGATCATTTTCAACATTAAAGAGAGTGAAAACTTAACTCAGAAATTCACAATGACTGAGGTATAATAATCTCAAATAATAAAATAAACTATTCCACAGAGATATAAATACAACACCCAATTAGGTTATAGTTAGTATTGGATGAAATGGCCGAAAAAACACGAAAATTATAATTTATAGGTAATTTAAATGACATATTTTAACATATGTACATAAATATAATATGTATATAATTTTGTTTATTTTATATTTTGTTATATCATATATATTACCTATATAATAAATAAGTGAAAATAAATATTTACATTTAAGGGGATTCGAACCGTCGATTTTCTTTCTTTGTCTAACACACATAAAAGATAGGGATTTAGACGTTTTATAGGTACTTCCAACGTTACGATCTACCTATCTAGTTATGCGATAAGGGATCTCAAAACGGATTTTATTTCGTTAAAAAGTCTACTTTAGTTTGACTTTCCCACTTTTTTCATTTTTTTGTCATAAATTCTTCAAAAATTGAATATTTATAAATTTTTAAATAAAATTTGTTTCAACAACAATTAAAAGAAAATTTCAAAAAAAGTGGGGAACATTTCTAGTTTACGGGGCACCTTTTTTTTTGCGATTTTTTTTTTGTATCCTAAGTAAATCAATGAGAAAAAAATATTGGCGCAAAAAAAAATTTGCGCAAATCATTAGTTTTTAAGTTAGAGCCATTTTAAATTCATCTATATTGATAGATTTACTTAAATAGAGAATTTTAGCATTTCGTGTTTGATGCAGTTGTAGCCTAGTGGTGTAATGCGTCCTTCCATGCGCGTAGGCACCAGGTTCGAAACACACTACATTTTTGCACTTTTTTTTATGGATTTTCCAACATTTTCATTTAATTTATAATGAATTAATGACAATATATCAAAAAGATAATAAAAGTACATGCAATAAATCACTAAAATAAGATAAAAGTTTAATGTTATCAACGTTAAAGTTTTTTTCAAGTGGGAGGGACGCTCGCTACGCCTACCGGCTTCGCTCGCTTACTCAAGCGCCGCCCGGCGGCGCTTTTCGTTGGGGATGGGGCTACGCCCCAAGGGACGGAAGGCTAACTACCTAATACCTACCCCATAGACCCTGATACTGGTGCGGATAGGCAGTGATTTCATGTGACCTAAAACCTAGCCATTAAATATTTATTTAATGATTGGTCCCTATAATGTGAGTATAAACAATCGAAATTGATTTAATAAAGTAGGAATAATGCCCAAAAAAATTTAAATATTCGAAAAAAGTGCAAAAAATGTATTAATGTATGCTAGGATTGAACTCGAAGTATTATAAAAGTATGACGCACTAAACCACTAGGCCATAACGCTCATTGAATTAATATTAATAAATTGAATCATTTAAACTAATCTTATAAAATCATGAAATTTCAAATTGCAATAACTTCGGAAATAATTGATTGCGCCAAATTCTGATTACACCATTATTTTTTTCAGATAAAACTACATATGATAAAAAAAAAAAAAATCGCAAAAAAAAAAGTGCCCCGTAAACTAGAAATATACCAAAAGTGGGAAATTCGATCTAAAGTAGACTTTCTAACTAATTCAAATCCGTTTTCAGATTCCTTATCGCATAACTAGATCGATCGTAACGTTGAAAGTAGAAAATGTCTAAATCCCTATATCTTTTATGTGTGTTAGACAGAAAAAGAAAATCGACGCTTCGAATCCCATTTACCATGTTATTGATGAAAACATAATTCAAGAATAAAATTAGTACAATACAGGTAGGTATTTCATGCATTGAAATATTTTTATAAATTTATAATCAAAATAATGGGATTTCCAATAATAATTTCCGATTTATTTTATAGTTCCTTGTTCGTTACCTACTGATTATTTAGTTTTATTGCGATTTAAGTTGTTTATAATTTATTACCTACCTATATTTCATTGTTGTTCTTGATTATCATTGTGATAAACAGATACAGTTAATTATTACCTACTTTAATCTAATCTATGCTTACAGTTTGTTTTAGAACTTTTAAATTAAATAAAAATTTCATAAAGGATTTTTTTATGCATTTATTTCTGAGCCTTGTTTATTAATATTATAATTAATATTAATCATCTACCTACCTATTGTCTGTGATTTTTACAATTATTGCTAGTAAGTATTTCGTATTGTTCTTTCCACGTTGAAACCACGATTTAAGATTTATCTTAAACCGTGGTTAAAACTAAGTAGTATATTATACTATTATAGTACATATACATATAGTGTCGACCTGAGACCTAGGGCTTCGGTATCGAAGGCGAGTTTTTTAAAATACCTCCTGAAAACAATTCTTCGAAATTTTATGTTTTAATAAAAATTGTATGGTAGAATTTAATACACAAACATCTTTATTATATTTACTTCCCTTATCTCATAGATTTTCTATAAAGCCTATAAAATATTACAAATTAATAGGTCTTTAACTCTTTTGTAATAATATCATTTTTGTTGCCAAAAAATTATAGGATAATGTTATAAATTTATAATATCGATGGTGGAAAGGCAAAAGGGCGTAAGCGACAATTCATCAACTTTACAAGAGAGCCAAAAATCTATTTTTTTTTTTCAGTTTTTTTTATATATAAGCTGTTAAAATAATTTTTATTGAATTTTTGCAGGAACAAATTTATAGATATTCATATTTTTAATTAATTGGCAACATATTCAATAGAAATCATTAATTTTTTACACCTAAAAAGTTTATTTTTATAATTTTTTGGTGCTTACGCCAATCGTTTTTGGACGTATGGCGCTTACGCTTCTTGGTGCTTACGCTACATTAACCCTTTGTTGACCGACGGTACTATTAAGTACTTTAATACTATTAGGTACTTTAAAGTACCGTCATTTTAAAATTAAATTGCACGTTATTGTTCATTATTATACATTTTCCGACTTATTGGTACTCACAAATACCATGTATTTAATGTGCGGAAAAAAGAAATAATCAATATTCTTTCATAATTCGTCTGTTAAATGGTTATTTATAGATCGGATTTTCTAGAAACACTTATTCGATAATGGCCTATTTTATTTTTGTTATATATTATTTTAATGACTTTTCAGACAAAATGTAAAACGATAGAATTATTGGGATACATGTATAAATTTATTATCAAATGTTATTTTTGTATTCTGATGTTATTTCGTTCTAAATAATTGCTTATATTTCAGTTGAACCTGTGAGTACCGTCGGTTCACAGCGAGAGCGAGTTTACTTTTGGCACTTTGTCAGTCAATCGCGTTTTTCACGTTGTACGTGTCGTGCTTTTACATATATTGAATTTATTTATCTTATTGTTTTTATTTATATTATAATATAATATTTTTATTTAATCATGTCTCATCTTAATAAAAGTAATAATATTATATATGAATGGCTAAATGAAGATATTCCATTAGATAATAGTACACAAACAGATGAAGAGTCGTCGGATGAAGAACATATTGAGTTTAACTCGGTGCGTATTGACACAGTTCCTGAGTATGATGGTAATCCTTATGCTAATTATGATGTTATATTAGATAATAATACTTTAGATTTAGATGTGCCTATGTTAGAGGTTCAGGAACCAATAGTAATTTGTATTCCATCCAATACATTTTCTAGCACTTCTAATTCGTTATCAAGTATTTCTACTACAAATAAAAATAAAAAAAATCCTAAAAAAAAATCAATAGAAACTTTATCTATTTCTCAATATACAAATACAACTATTAATATTAACGAGTCTGAAGAATTATATGAGCCTAATCGTGTATGGTCTAAAATAAACTGTACTACAGTAAATCCAGAATATACTCTACCATGTGGGACGGTAGAAGGACTTTTTCATGGTGATACGGCAACATCAATTTTTATAGAATTTTTAGACGGGTTTCTTGATCATCTTATATTTCAAACTAATTTATATGGTATACAGAGAGGCAAAACAATTAATGTTAAACGTCATGAAATGTTAAATTTCATCGGTATTAATTTTTTAATGGGATATCACGAATTACCAAGCTGGAAAAACTACTGGTCTTCGGCTCCTGATCTTGGTGTCAAATTAGTATATAATACTATGTCTCGAAATAGATTTAATTTAATACTTAGTAATATTCATGTTCAAGATAATACATTAATTTCTTCTAATAATAAAGATAAACTTTTTAAACTTAAACCTTTAATTGAGTATTGCATAAAAAAATTTTCTACTTCCTATTATGGCACAAGAGAATTGTCTGTAGATGAGTCTATGATAATTTTTAAGGGAAGAAACTCTATGAAACAATATAATCCTATGAAACCCATTAAACGTTGTTACAAAATTTGGTGTTTAGCCGATCAAAAAGGTAACATTAAAAATTTTCAAATATACCAAGGAAGAGAGGAACAAGTATCAGAAGAGTTCAAAAATTTTGGTTTGGGTGAAAGGGTTGTACTTCAATTAACAAAACAAGAGTGGTATAAAAATAAGTGTTTCTTTTTTGACAATTATTTTACATCTATACCGCTTTTAGAAAAATTAAAAATAGAGAATAGTTTAGCATGTGGCACTATTCGGACAAACCGAAAAGGTTTACCAACATTATCAGATAATACAAAGGCTGAGCGTGGTACTTTTGAGTATCGAATATCAAATTTAGGTATTGGTGTCTATAATTGGAAGGACACAAAATCTGTATATTTTGCTTCAAATTACCATGGCTCTGAGATTAATACAGTTTCTCGAAAAGATAAAACGGGTAAAAAAAATAACTTTCCTTGTCCTCTGGTTGTTTATGATTACAACCGTTATATGGGCGGGGTGGATCATGCTGATCGATTGCGTGCATTATACGGAGTAAACAGTGTTGTATGTATACAGTATTAGTACAGTATACTAATACTACAACAGAAAATCAAAAAAGTGGTGGCACAGAATTTTTTGGGGCTTACTTGATATTATGTTCGTCAATGCGTTTGTAGTATATAAAGAACGTCATGAAACAATTCCATTATTGGAATTTCGTCGCCTAGTTGTTCAAGGACTTATGTCTCAAAAAGAAGTGCCTACTCCATCTCGACAACATTTATTTAAAAAACGACAAGTCCCTGAAGAAATGCAAGAACCTAAAAAAAGGAGAGGCAAGCAGTACACTGTTTCAAAAGACGTTAGATTGACAAACCGTGGAATACATTGGCCTAAATTTGTTACAAGTCGTGGACGATGTGAAGTCTGTTCATTAAATTATCAAACGCAATCAAGACCACATTCTAAATGTAGTACTTGTAATGTCTTTCTTTGTTGCAATGATAAAAAAAATTGCTTTGCAGAGTATCATTTAATTGATAATTAAATATACTTTATTTTTTATTTAATAATTAATATTATAATTCATTTTTTTTTTTAAATAAATAAATAAATAGATAAATAGATAAATTTTGAGTTACATTTATACCTAAAGAAATTACTATACAAAGAAACATTAAAAAAATAATTTACTCTATATATTATCTTAAAGGCGTTGGTTTATTTACTTTTAAAAAATTAACAATTATAAAATTACTTTTAGTTCTTAAAAGAAATTTTATATACCTATTATAAAAAATTTAGATAAATCCAATATAAAATAATTAATATTCATAGAATCCGTCGGTACTTATACGTACCAGGACAAAACTAGTTATAGACCAAAGGTACTTCCAAGTACCAGGATTATAATTCAAATTAGGAGTACAATAAAAAAAAAAATTATATATAATATATTTATAGAGGTAGTATAAAATCAAATTATGCAAAAAACTTGAAAAAATAATTTTATTTCTAGACTTGGTCAACAAAGGGTTAAGTTATTAATTTAAAATTTGGTGGTTACAACAAACATAATTTTCTCTTATTTTATTTATTTTTGAATAAACTCAATAGAAATTTTCCATGAATTTCAACAAATTTCAACATCAAACTATAAAAAAAAAAATAAAATTAAAATATAATTTTTTTTTACTTAAACATAAAATTAACAAACAGGAATTTTTTATTTAACTTATACATCAAATCATAAATATTTAGGTTAATATCTTATAAAAGTAAAAAAAAAAAAAAAAAAAGAGCTGATACTCCTGCCGCACAGGATACAGGTGTGCGGATCATAGCGTTTAATTTTACTTAGAATTTGAATGCAATGATAAACCATTGCATTCGAAAAAACGATTCTGAGCGAAGTTCAGTCAGATTATAATTTTCGTTTGAACTAAAAATATCAACTTAAAAAAGCTATAAGTCCTATATTTAGTAAAAAAATTTAAAAACGGTTCCAAAATTTTACCACATATATATAATAGCTATGTGAACACCCAAAAAAATTTTCAAGTCTCTAACTTAAAAATTGCCCGAGTTATCGTGAAATATAGAAATTGAATTCGTCAAAATTTCGTTTTTTCTACCGACTATAGTCAATTTTGAGAAATTCGAAAAATGACCCAAATAAACAAGCA
>JAIUCT010003558.1:0-11015 GCA_021307375.1 Tetraneura akinire | reverse complement strand
TCGTTATTAAAAACAATAGGAAGGGGTAAAATATCTATAGGTTACGTGGTTGTGATAAGCTCTGACGATAAGGCGGAGCTGTGGTGGTGGTGGTGGATGCGGTGGCGGTGGTGGAGGAGCTACGGGGGAGCGATTGGGGAGCTATAGAGAGGAGCTATGGCCCAGAATGCCCTTTTTTATCCTACTTATCTAGTCTACAGAAATAGACCCATTAAACAAAATCTACTATAGTGACATATCTAGTGAATTATAAAAATGGAAATGTGAACCTGATTTTTTTAGACCTCCAGGATATCGTTCTAAAATAGTTACAATTGACAATAAATATCTATTTTCTATTGGTGGAAAAACGTGTGAAAGGAAGGTTACAGATGATGTATAATTGTATATATTCTTGATTTATCTACTAGATCAAACGAATGGATAAAAACAACCTCAATGATATCCTCTAGATGTTTTCATGCAGTTTGCACACACAATAACCGTATATTTGCAGTTAGTACATTATTTTACATGAAGTTCATACATACGAGTAAATTGTTTAATAATGAATTAAAATAATAAATTACTGATTTAAAAAAAAACTTAAATTTAAAAAAAAAAAATAGATTTTGTTTGTTGTGTTTTTTTAGTTTTTAGATTTATAATATTTATAATGTTTACAGTATAGTAAGTATGTTGTAGCTTGTAGGTATTGTAAAGGTATATTTGGAAAGATGGACAATATTTTTTTATTTTATTATTTGAAAATATTGCATTCGATTTGTGGTAATCGGATCATAATTTTTGAACAAAGTATCTATATATTATTTATATAATAATACGAAAATCATATTTTATCGTAAAATTATAAAATAATACGTATACTGCAGATACTTAGAAACAAAAATTGTATCGTATCGATTTATCGATTATTTTACATTATTATAGAAAAGTAAGTCATTGAATATAATATTATTATATCAAATTTTCAGCAATTCTATATGAAGTTTATATTATAGGTATACAACTTATAAAGTTATAATTTTTTAAGTAATAACAATAGATGAGAATTCCTTCATATAAACATCATGTGTATTTATAATTTCACTAAAACATTAAAATTTACAGATTTATTACCTATATGTAAATTGAAATTGTCAATTTAAAAATTATTAAGTTCTCATATCATTACACTATTGTCTGCGTAATAATAAAATAAAATAAAATACACTTATTCGGCTATATACTCGTATCTTAGATAGTAGGTATATGATTGATTATTTAGAATGAATTTATAAAGATAAAGAATAGTACCTAATTTGTTCACAATAATTGTTCAAATATTTTATGAAAATCTATAACTCGCACAACTAATGAACAAAATGAGTTTGGAGAACGTAGAGGAGAAAACAAAAAATCACTATTGTATTTAAATGTTGATGGTATAGACAATAATAATTTTATAAAGGAAATAATTAAATTGTTAAAAGTTAAATAATTTATACTTACGTAGATGTTGAATACTTAAACTTTTGGAATGCTGCGACAATAGACGAACTTTATAATAAATAGTAAAAACTTCTGTTACGCTTTTATATTAATGATGTCAATTAAAATGTCAGATAATTTTATAATAAATGAAAAATATTTGAAACAACGAAGAAAAACATATATGGTCGTTTCAAAAACAATATAATATTATATTATGAAATAAAAATAAATAGTTCACATGTATTTTTATATTATTATGCAATATCAGTATTATATAATATAATAATATCATAATTATTATTAATACTATTTCTTATATTTATATATGTACAGATGTTCAAACTTGACGGGAAGCGTTATGAATATGTATATCTTTACGGTCAATTTATATATATATATAAGTTATTAACGTAACATTTATCAATGGATTTGATGAGTTTGTCATTTATTAAAACTTAATAACATAATTATATTTTTAAACTTTTTGCAATATAATAAAATATTAAACGCACAGTGTACAATGTATAATACAAGTGCCTATACACGACATCTAAACGTCATAGTATATGCAAATTCAATATAGGAATAAAAAAATTAATTGTAAAAGTTGGTGTTCGTGGATTTAAACTGGATCGAAAAATGTTTCCCCATCTTCGACATAATTCAGAAATGAATCCATTCGTCCATCCAAAGCCAGTTTGCGGTGTGTATTCGCCACCATCGCCGGTTGTGCCCACTATAAGAGCACTGTACTGTAAACATAATAATAAAACGTAGGTATATGATATACCTAGTTGGATCGGATAAACAGGATATTTCTTTAAATAATATTATGTTTTATTTAAGCACAATAATAAAATTACTTTTTCAAACATCGTCCCGTTGGTCGCAAACCCGACGTAATTGGTGTAAATCCAAGATTTGACCAAATTTAAGGCTACAGTCTGTCCGTAGTTCGTGCGATCTAATCCTTGGATTACCATGGCTTGAAGTGAAGGCCATCAGTTGGGAAAGTCCCATTGCTGGGTTGAATTAACACTTGACGTTGGAATGCCTACATTAATTGTACATGAAATTGTAATTGTAATTGAATATGCAATTGTACATGAAAAATATATATTGACTGTAAATTAAATTGACACATATAATATACGTACAGGGTACAGGATAATCAATAGGTATATTGTGTTGTAAAATTGTGAAAAATTATATGAAATTTTGTGTTAATTCTTCCTGTTTTAATTTTTCCAAAGTATTTAAATTGTTATTTATATTCTTTATTATGATAAATTAATTATTAATTACTTTATAATATTATTATCAACTATATTTGATTTTATACGAGTCGCTAATATTAGGCGTTTTATATAGGCAAACCTAATACGTGAACTATGCAGAAAATAACTATGTCTTTGTATGATGAATAAGTAGTATTAACTATTAAATGAAATAACGTGAAAACAATTTTATAATTTTGTATTTTGTCGTGTTAAGTTTTTAGGTATTCTTCAAACATTACTACTTTTATTTTTACTTACATATAAGTTTTCAAGTTTTGGTGTTCCGTCTTGATGAATAATGCCGTTTACTATTAAATAGTCCAATGTCCGTTTACCATAATAAGATCTATATTTTCTCTCAAAACTTCCAGTCCACAGTGGTGCAAATTTAGAGGTGTAAAAATACTTTGAAAAAAAAGTAAAAAAAAACGATCTGATACTCCTGCCGCTGGGATATAGGTTAGGTTAGCTCAGGGTCAATTTTTCAAAAATGTCCTAAATAAAATACCAAATACATCCACTTTCCAACCGGAAACATAATGGTATTCGTGAAAATCGGAGCATTATTACGGGTGGTAAAAGCAGGGCCGGTGCAAGCAAATTTTTTTATGTGGGTAAAGATCAAAATTGCCACCTCTTGTTTTATTATAGCGTTAATAGAAAAATGTCATATGAAAGAGCATAAAAATTTAAAAAATATTTTACACTCTTCAATTATTATATAATAAAAAATAAATTATTAAATTAATATTATATAGGTTGTTGGTTAGGTATTACAATAGAAAATTGTTATTAATTTATTATAAAATAAAATGTTTAGTATAATTTTTAAAAATGCACTTTTGTTGTTTCTTAAGACGCAAAATTTTTAACTAAATCGTCAATATCAAGATCATTCGCATTTGATTTTCAATTGAAATTGTTGATGCTATGAAATTTGTGATCATTGGTCTTTACAATTTTTAATTTTAAAAAGCTTCGTTCAGCTGAGGCTGAAGTTATTGTTAGTGTTAATAAAATTCTTAGTGCTACGTATACATTTACATTAGGAAATAATTCTATTAAATTGTTTTCAGTGTTTTCACAAATAAATTGTAAAATTGATTTTGTATCATTTTCATTTTTCAAATGTCTTTGTAATTTATTTATATCTTCAGTAATTTCAAAATATCAGAATTAAAAAAATATATTGGTATTGTTTATCTGATTAATTGACTCGAGAATATATTTTTATTATATGCCGCCTCTATATAAATATAAATGTTGCCGCCGTAGGCTTGTGCCTACGTCGCCTACGCCTTTAACCGGCCCTGAGTAAAAGTGACTTCAAAATAAAAAAAATATCACACATTATTGTAATACCAATAGAGGTACATTCTTCACTTAGTTCAAAATCTAATACTAATGAATTCATTATAGTGTGAAGTTCATTAAAATTCAATAATTCATTTTGAACATTATGATACATTAGGTCCGATATTATTATGTAGGTATACAATAATATGTTTCAAAATGGTAAAAAAATAAAATTAATTGAATTTAACATTACCTAATTTATTTTATCCAATATTGTTTTGTAATTTATATCTTCGTCTTATGTATAAAATAATAAATTTTAGTAGTAGTTTTGTTCGATCAAATTATAATCTTTTCTAGAATAAAAATGGAAAGTTTTGAAACTGCAGAAAATTTAGGTCTAGACTACTGATTATAACCCATATAAAGGTCAACATCCTTACGATGTGGTGGGGAATGTCATTTTTGATTTTCATATTTTTGTTGAAAATAATTATTTTTACACAAAAATACTTCTGTTCAAAATTATAAATTTGTTTTAATTTTTTAGTATTTTTGATTGTTTGACATTATAATATATTATAAACCGCACAAACTGGCAAAAATTGAATTATAATATTGTTTGACATATGAGCATATGAGTATATCGTATATGATACACCATAACAGTATAAAAATATATAAAATACTTTTTTAAAAACATACTTTTAACGATTTAAATGAATCTATATCAAAAATAGATAACAAATTATCTTTATTCAATATTATTAGTTATAAATTTATAATAATTACCCATTTTAAATATCATTGTTATTATTCATTAATTCATTACACATTATTCTAGATATCATTTATTATCTACAATCAATTTATTATTTCTAATACACTACAAAATTTATACTATAATTACTCATCGTTATGAAGCCAATACAAAATTTTCATATACATTATAATAATATAAAATTGTACAATAATGTTTTTTTTTTTATATTATGTTCTGTTGTGTATATTAAATGAAAAATATAAATTTTTAATGAGTAAATGGTATAATGGAGTGTGACAAATATAATTATATTAAATATAATTGTTTTTAGATATAGTCATAAATGTATTTAATTTAACATGGGTAATTTTTTCAATTTGTATTTAATAATATGAAATGGGATATAATTTGTTTATCTTTATATAATAATATTAGGTAATAATTTATAAATATTATAAATAAAATAATATTATGTCTTTTTCAATAAGATGGGTAATTGATATGAACGCATAATGTAACAAAATATGAGAGTATTATCAAGAGATAATATTATGAGAGTATTATATTATCAATATTATATAAGTAGGTAATTATAAATAATTATTTTGATATTGTTTAAAATAATAATAATTTATATAATGAGTAATTAAATTAATTTAGACATTTATATAGTATATTTTAAGGATGTGAGTAGTTAAATAAAATAAGTTTAATAAAATAATCACGAGTAAAATAATTATGATAATATTTGATTATATGTCTTTATTTCAATATACTCATATAACAATAATTTATAAATTTGTAATATAGATGTTTACAAAAAAAAAAAAAAAAAAAAAGTTATAACATAAAAATATTTAGTATTTACTAATAATATATGATGTAATTGTGGTAATGTACTAATGTAGTAATGTAGTATAAATCATAAATGTATAAAAAGAAACCTAATAATTATACGAGTATATTTCTTTTTAGTAATTATTATTTATGATAATGTGTTATATATATTTGTAAATAGCAAAAATATAAAAATATAAGAATTTATTATTACTTTATATTATAATATTGACAGTTACGTACAGATGCTCTCTCCTAGTCTTGAAGAAAACTACAAATTATGTTTATTTAAATAGTTAAATACATTATAAATTGGGATTAATTATGAATAGCTAAGTCGCATATCATCTTATTTGACCTAATGTGCACCAGGATGATCAGAAAGAATAAAAATTATTATCTGGGAATGTTCTTAGGCTGTTTGATGTCGATATTATTTTCATGCATTTAGATCAGTAAGCAAAAGAAAAATTAAGACCCTTCCAATTGTTCAATTTTAATTTTGAAAAAATGTTTGAACTTGTGAACCTTTTTTCTATGTTATGTAGGAAATAGTTTTTTATTTTTTTTTATTTTATGTATTTTTAATATACAAATTAAAATTAGAAAAATCAGTAAACTTATAATATGTTATATCGAACGATCCAGATATAATATTCAAAATCGATTTCCTACATAACGTAGAAAAGAGGGATACGAATTCAAATATGTTTACAAAATTAAAATTGGATAATCGAAACTATGCTAATTTTTCTTCCGCTTTTGGTGCTTTTAAACAGTTATTCAGATCAAATATAATTTCAGTAGTCCAACATTGACATGTGCATGCGCGTGTGACCGTTAGTGCATTTTCTAACCCGTATAGGTATTTCCAGTATACTACACAATCTTTGACGACGCATCTACTCGCACTAATGATCATTTACGTTTCACACAAACACACTGCGTAACGTGAATAAATTATAATATTGCCTATACATAACTCCTTAATAAATAGGGGATTGGAAGCGGCTATTTATTAAGGAGTAGTGTATAGGCAATATTACAATTTTTCTCGTTACGCAGTGTGTTTGTGTGAAACGTATATGATCATAGTGTGAGTAGATGCGTCGTCAAAGATTGTATAGTATACCGAAAATACCTATGCGGGCGACGGCGGTAAATAGTACGCACGCGCATGCACATGTCAACATAACTCTAAATCAAAATTTCTTAACTAAATTATTTACGTAAATTAGAGCTATACGCCTGACAAAAATTTAGGTACTTCCTGTGGTTCGATTTTAAAAATGAATACATATTTTTATTTTTAAACAAGTTTATTATGCATCGGTCGGAGCACTTTTTTTAATTTATCAAATTAATTACGAAAATAAAACGGTAGAAAATTGTATTAATTTCTCAATTTACTATTATTAATAATTAAATAAATATTTAAAATATGTCAAATATGCTTCGACCGATGCAAAGTAAACTTCCTAATGTAGTCAAATATTTTTAAATTTTTAAAATCGAACCACGAGAAGTACTTAAATTGTTGTCAGGCAATTAAGTCTAAATCGATTAAAATATATACCGCTTTCAATCCCCTTAATTGTGGGGCCATAATGCAAAACGTACTATTGGTATTTTTGCCAAAATTGAGTTATACATTGAATCATATGTTTTAAATGACGGCGGATCGATTGGCGTCGTCAGATTGAGTCAAAACGAACTATTTCCTATAGATTTTCTAATTTTAAAATCGTGAATTTGTTCAAAACGTACTATTTACATAATATAAATTTGTTCAAAATGCACTATTTACCCAATTGATCAAAACGTACTATTTCTTATAGATATCACAATGAAAAGTAAAATAAATTAGTTAAAACGTACTAATTACATCGATTATTTCAAAACGTACTATTTCCATATTGATGCAAAACGTACTATTTCCTCTGTGAATAGTATAGGGAGATAAATATATCCATGCAAAACGTACTATTTCCATGAAAATTAATTTATGACATTTTTTATTTATTATTTTATTTAAAATAAATAAATTAATATAATATTTAGTTTAAAATTTGTTTTTAATTTTAAAGTAATGATAACACAAATTATGATAAAAAAAAAAAATCGTTTATAACTTTAATATCTTATTATTTATTCCCGCTTAAATTTAGTGATACCCTGATTACATATAATAATATTAATATTTCTTATAAACAATAATAAATGAATGCTTTATATTATACACGAAAATGTTACTTTTTATGTTTGGTTAGGAATTATTTTATACTTTATTAAGTTCAAAGGAAGTTTTTATGCTTTTTTGTACCGAATGTTATTTTATAAAGTATATTTTATAAATTAAAATATAAATTAGTGCAGATAAATAAAATTATTATATTATCACATATGAAGTATACAATGAAAAATTTAAATTTATAAATAACTTATTAGTAATTTATACTTATTATATAATATAGGTAACTTATTAGTAATTTATAAAATTTATATTTTTCATTGTATACTTCATATGTGATAAACTGATAATATAATAATTTTAGAAAATCGTTATAATTCTTACATAGAAGACTATATTATTTTATTATAATTACATTTTTTGAAATAATATTATTTTAATATTTAATCCTAATATCCAACTTTGTTATTATTTTTTTTTTATTTACTAATGTTGTTTTAATATACGAGTATTATATTAAAATATAGTCTTATTATTTCAATAATATTATAATTTTTAGTGTACCTATAATATTACGAATATATATCGTACTAACAATTTTTATTTTAAAATTAAAATTGTTAGTACTTATTACCTTAGTAGTATTTATTCATGAAAAATATTTTAAATTAAAAAAGTATTAGGTATTAATTAGGTAGTTTTATTTTAAATATTTATAATATAAACATAAAATAATGAAAATAGTAATTTTGAAAAATTTATAGTCAAAACGTACTAATTCCAACCATCAAAGCAAAATGTACTATTGGTCACAAATAGTACGTTTTGACCCAACTTAATATTTTAAAAATTAAATTTAAGTATAAAAAATAAATTTTAAAGAACTTTTGACTGAAAAATTTAATTTAACAGATTTTTATCTATTTTTAACATTTTTAATGATGTTTCTATCTCAAAAATCCAACGTACAGTAAAAAATGTGATTTATTGAAAAATGGCTAAAATTCCAATAGTACGTTTTGCATTATGGCCCCACAATTATGAATAGCTAAGTCGCATATCATCCTTATTTGACCTAATGTGCACCAGGATGATCAGAAAGAATATAAATTATTATCTCCTACTCCTACACAGTGTCAAAAATATGCCTACTCGGCGCGTCGGAACACAGCACTGTAATTATTGAATTCTTATTGGTCATTTGGTAGGGGAAACATCTAACCATAACTGACGAAAACACCCAAGAACGTCCAAAGTCCAATACATTTCTTATTTGAAAATAAATTTTACATTATACACTATACACGATTCGACTGTTTATGTTAGTTGTGCCTACGGTGCGTTTAAATTTTTTTTTCTAACTCGTATCAATCGTGTTCTAATATACAATTGTAAAATTTTAATTAAAGTACTAAACGAACTGTATATGCTGTTTAGATTTTCAACAAACCGGTAGTTATTTAATTATTAATATAATAAACTCGCAGTTATATCGTAAAACGAATTATATACCTGTAAATCGTCATCATGTCATCCGGAAACGATAATACCAGTATAAACATATTATCACCAAACCAAAGGTACACACCTATTTTTTTTAATTACGTATTTATGCTTGATACAATATATTTTTAAAATATTAATAATAATAATTTAATATAATTTATTTAATTATTTTATTAATTTAATTTAATATATTTTTATCATAGTAAATACTAAATGCCAACGTGAATGTAATATTATTATCAAAGGAAACGTTGTATAAATCCGTACTACATTCTTTTACTATAATATAGCATCCACTTTAGTGTTTACCACTACAGTAATTTAGTTTACATATTTTTGTTTATAGTAACGGATATTATTTTCTTTTCTATTGAACCAAAGCAATATTATTATTATACCTATACCTTTAATTATAAGACTTATTATAGTCTGTAGATCGCAAAAGTGATATTAATCGAAGATTAAATAATATTATTATAATATGATATAAAGTATTTAAAAACAGGGCTCGAATCAATAATTATTATTTTGTTTAACGTTATGACAGTTTTAACGGTATAATTTATAAAATTTTATTTTGTATTGCGTTATGACAGTTTTAACGTTATAAATTTTATTTTGAATTACGTTATAAGAAATTTAAACGGTATAAATTTTTTGTGTTAAATGCTATTGGAAATGTAAACGTTATTTATATATAAGTTAAATATTTAATGATACTGAGATTACAAACTCATAGTGCGTTTAACGTTATTCATTACTTTAACATCATTATAAAAACTTAACACGCTAGTGACATTACACAGTGAAAGTAATACAGAATTATTCATGTACTCGTATGCCGTATGAAAGATCATGGATAATTAAATTGAATAAAAGACGTAATAAGTAATAAACTAATAACCAGGGTTAGGGACTTAAAGCACTAAAAGACTTAAATCATCAAAATAAACGCTTATAAAAGCGCTTAAAAACTTCAAAACATTAAAATAAAAAGTAAAATGCTAAAATTTTACTGAAAGTAGTAAAATTTATTACTAAATTTAAGTAATAAAAAAAATTTTTGTCTAAAACTGCAAATTTTGTAGATAAATATAAAAACTTTATTAATATAATTTTTTTTTTCATATTAAAATTACAAATTTAATAATTAAATAATATGTAATCTACTATTATTGTGTTTCTTATTATATGTGTGGAATTAATATTTATAGTTTGTTTATCTAAATCTAAAATAAAACGTTATTTAATTATTACAGCCTTAGAATAATTTAATTACCCGTATACTGTGTAATAATGTGACAAAAATAAGTACATAACGATAAAAATAGATTAAGTAAATTAATAAAGGGTTATATACCCATTATGGATTATAATTATGGAATACCATTTGGGTACAATACATATTATTATATTGATGCACAATGGTAAAATTATTTTTCTATATTGCCAACAAACATTAAAAAAACCCAAATTATTATTATCATTCGTTGTTAAGTTTGGAAATATGTAATTAAAATAAGAAAAGAACGTGAAAAAGCATTTTTCGAATAAGTCATCGAAATAAGAAAAAAAAACACTTTCAAATTTCATATTTGTAATTTTTGCAACATGACATAAATTTCCATAGCACTCTGCTAGATGTCAATCTAAAAAAATAAGCAAATGC
>JAIUCT010003551.1:0-15681 GCA_021307375.1 Tetraneura akinire | reverse complement strand
CTACCACCCCAAAAAGAAGTGGAGCCGTTGCTCCACTTGGTATATGTAATCGGCGCCACTGTTATATATAATATGTAGCCATGTAGGTAGGTACCTATATCTATAAACTATAGATGTATATAGTATATTACTACCGGTTACTCATCGATAAATGATAATATTGTAATTATCTATCCCTATATATAGAATATAAATATATAAATATAATATTATTAATTTAGAATTTCAGATTATGTAAGTTTATGCCTTTATGGTATATTTGTTTGTCGTTTATGATAGTATTCAAGATTTATATCGTAAACCTGTAAAAATTTACAGTTTTATGGTTTTCCTTTATAATATTGTATTTTGTATTATACTCTACTAAACGCGCATGATGCATGAACGATATTTTAATAGGCCAATAGCGATCGGATCGAAAATTTGTGTTTGGTTACAGATTTTAAAATCTGACGATTTTTCCATCACTCATGCGCGGCTTTTACAAATAATACCGTATTCGTTACTAAACTAATTGAATCGGCCGATTAAAATATAATTTATATAGGTACTTTCAGGGGTGGATAGGCCCTAAAAAGGGATTTTCCCTGTGGGCCCTCATCTTGTATAATGCCAGTGGCCAAGGGGGGCACTACTCGATTTTTAACAATTTTACAAGTTATTGTTTTAAAATAAGAATATACGAATAATGCGAGCAATTTTTTTTATTTTGGTGGCCTTTTTAAAATTTTTCCCTGTAACAAAAAAACTACCTATCCACCCCTGGGTACCTTGAATTAAATCATTTGTTATTTACAATTTACCAACGTAGGTACTACCTTATTACGTTTTACGTAGATAGATACCTAATATCCTAGACCTAGTACAGCGTTACTTAACCGGGAATTTAACTTAATATATTTTATTATTTATATATAGATACATTGTATGGCACGTCATGCCGATTAAAATAAATAGACATTTCCAAATTTTTCGTTTTACTTATTTCGTTAATTCGTATTTATCTTATGTGAAAATATATGACCAAGTTGACGTTTGGGGATCCGTAAAATAATAGTGAGAGGTCAAGAGGTACGCGAATGAAAAAAGGTTGAGAAACGCTGTCCAAGTGGCTACTGGGCAGTGGGCACTGGCTAGTGCTTACTGCTTACAGAGTTACAGTGTCTTATTTACATCGTAGTAGTCAGTAGCGTCTTATTACCTAGCAACTATTTCTAGTACCTACCACCCACGTGTTTACTCTTTAAGTTCGCGTGACTGTAACAATAAATATTATATTATTTTTAGTATATGCATTTGAAATTCATGTTAAAAAATATTAAAAACTGCTGCCATTTGGGCATTAGACATTAATTTCCTCGGATAC
The DNA here is from genome assembly GCA_021307375.1 of Tetraneura akinire. Taxonomy (NCBI): domain Eukaryota; kingdom Metazoa; phylum Arthropoda; class Insecta; order Hemiptera; family Aphididae; genus Tetraneura; species Tetraneura akinire. Next base: position 14,315 of record JAIUCT010003551.1, on the reverse strand, counting down.
GAAATTGATTTTTTTTTCTTTTACCTACATTTTTTGAATAAATATCGCACACTAAGAAGTAAAATCTAATTATAATATAAGGATATTGTAATGTAGGTAAGGTCAAATTTTCGAAAATATAAAACATAAATAATACATATATAAGTATGTATTGACGTAACTAAAGATGGACTTAGCTTAGGAAGGCTTAGCGCTTAACCCACAAAAAATGTTAATACACATACTATATTACTATATGTATGTTTATTATTTTATTAACATTTTTTACTACAATATTTTAATAATATTAATTTATACTCTAAATTCTATACCATAAAGTAGGTACCTACATTTGTCATTATTGACGATGGTAAATCACACAGTATTGAGTATAGTAATATAAAAATACATTAGATATTACATTCATTAGATATTTGTTTTAAATAATATTTATAATTATTATATGTAGGTACTATAATGTGTTACCTTATATTATTATTTTAATGTCAATAGAAACATATACTTATAGTGATTATTACCACCTGTTTACATGCGTAATATTATACTTTATAAGGATTCGAGTACTTCTTTAATATACTTTTTACAGTATTTAGTAATACCTACTTAATATTACACATATATATTATAAATTAATATTTATTTTATATTAATATTATAGACATCACCCATTTTGATATGATTAATTATTGCATTATTTTGTTATAATGAAAACAAATCAAATACAATAATTTAAAAAAATTATTTTATATATAGGTATGCTTTATTAATATATAATTTATTTTCTAAAAGTATTATATGAGTATAATAGTTATTGGTACTTACTTTATAACATACCTCCATATGTCCAATGATCAAATATCAAAAATTATAAAATTATATTACTTAAAGTAGGTATTTAAAAATACCATTTGTAGTATGGTACGAACTACAAGGGTTATAATTATAATTGCTAATGCTATTATAAGAAAATATTAGTATTTTATCATCACAAGTTATTAATTTCATTTCCCTTATTCTAGAATTCTAGATAGAATAGATAGGTTAAATAAGTAACCTACTTATAAAGTATTATTAAAAAGTACCTACTTAATATCTATAGGTTAAAAGTTAAAACTAAAGTAATTAACGAATTAATTTTATTGTTCCTATTCGCTAAAATATCCATATTTTGAGAGAAACATGGATATTTCCGCAAATATCTACAATAATATTGCAATACACAAAAGCTTCAATCAATTTAGAATTAATTTTAGTATTAAAAATGTTATTTAATTTACTTTTAATCTTCTTATTGTATCCGGATTTACTTTTAATAATAATTTATACTATTAAATTTGCATACACTAAAATTTAGATTGATCATTATCATTATCTGTTGATGTGCCTTAAACAGTAGAACCTACTTATATATTTTATTAATCTAGTAATTGACAAATTGGGTGTTATAGTTAGAAGGACAAATGCTTGAAATACTATTGCTACCTATCAATTTTCATATATTTAGTTTAATTAATGAAATAATAAACCTTTTTCACATATTTTAATGTTACATAACTGATGATAGGTATACAGTATACTTAATACTTATACATACAGTTCATGAATTGTGTATTATTTAAATATTGTAAATACATATAATTCTACGTACAATATTACTTCATAAAATATATTGTAGATAGAAATTGTGTACATTAATAAATTAAATTAATATTTTTAAATCCATCAAACATATTATATGCCCTTTTGATTTTTGTAATTCTATATAAAAATACATTTTAAATTCTGATAAACCTATAGGTATTTAATTTGTGAATATAAATAAGCTATCAATAATTATGTGAATACTAATCATTATTATAAATCAATTAAATCTTAATTACACTTGCAGTCATTTAAAACAAACAATATTTAGTTAATTTGATTCAAAATTTAACTATAAATATTTAATTTAGATGTAATTAGAAATTTTCTTATAAAATTATTTTTATTTAACTAATAGATAATAACATCAAATAGATTAAAGTCGCATTGAGAAATTCAAGTCAATTATAAAAAGTGTATATAACTATATAAGTATATTATAATTTTAATATTCTGTCAAGTGTTAATTTTATATATTAAGTATTCAAATTACTATTTAAAAATCAATGTTCATAGTTTAACATTAAAAATTTAAAAATCCCGGTATAATTATTGTATGATGTTTACGTAATATTTGTCATGATGTACTATTTTTAACTGCATGGCCAATAAATTAGTGGTATCTTATGATTTTATATTGTAGTTTACATTTATAAGTTACCAATAATAACATTCCACTATTTATATTTAAATTTATATTTCTAGATCAATAAAATTGATTTTATAATTTAGAGTGTTGATTATTTTAACTAGGCACCTATAATAATCTTTCTATTTATCTGAGAGAACAGTTGTCCCTAGTTTAACTTGTGTTAATGTTAATTGTAAATTATTTTTTTATAAAAAAAACCTACTTTTAATATTTGAAGATAGTAAATTATTCCAAAAAATTGAAATCAGTAAAAATAATTTAATATGTAATTAACATATTATATTACATGACACCACTAATTTTATTTCTAAAAAGAAACCATAAGAAACCAAGATATATTAAGTGTAAAATTATTATTTCAGAAAAATTATTTATTATGCATTAACAGTCTAGTACGATATCAACTTATGCGAGAATTTATGTAAATACATTAAATACTTAGTTACACATAGGTAAATGAAAAAAGATGATTAAAAATTTTATATACAAGTCTATATTTCAATAAACCAAATAGTAAAAAGTGCCAAATTCCACTTATTACAAACTATAGGTACATAAATAAAATGTGGCAAGAAATTTGAGTCGTATATATTGTTTACATAAATTTAATTTTGGCCATCTTAAGTACCTATTCAATTTCATAAAAATACAAATAATTAAAAAAAAATAAACGTTCCTAATTACTAGTGGTGTATCTTTTTGAGTGTAGAGTTTGCGCGAATCTTGACATCTTGTTCAGACGGGTTTCTCTTCTTAGCCGTTATCGCATTGCACAGAGTCACAGTTGCTGCTGAAAAATATGCAGTTGCCATATCCACTATAACATATCAGGAATACTGCCACCAAGAATACAATGCTGCATATAGTACACGGTTTCCGTTCTAAAAAAAAGCCAGTCAAATATAGTACCATGAACATGACATGAGTCTGCAACAAGGCTGGATTCAACGGTTTCGGTATGAGTAAAACTGGTATCAGCCATTGTAGACAGTACATTTTATTGTGCGTATTATACTGTAACTAAATCGAACTATGAAATTTTGGACTTCACTAGGAAATAAGAATAAAAATGAAGAAATAAATAATTTATTTGGAAGTTGTTTAATAAAAAATAAACAGTAATAATAATTTGCGTTATAAATTTATAATATTAAATATTAAGTAATAATTATTGGTATTTGATAACATAAGACGTCAGTCAAGATAATATTAATGATTAGGCCATTGATTTTTCAGTGTTTCCTAAATATGATATTATATTGAAATGTTCAGTTTCATAACTCACCGCTAGAGAGAAGCACGAAATAATATTATCATAGATTAAATAATACAGTATATTTAATCAATGATATTATTCAAACTACGAATTACTAAAATGTAAAAATTAAAATAATTATTTTAATAATAATATTATGTTATAGGTAGGTATCTACAAACTACAATATACTAAGTAGTACGTTGTTACAAATTTACAATATTCATGTAAAATCAGGCTATTATTTAAATAAAACTCATTTAAACAATGAATTCGTTATCAGTGTTTAAAATTTTATAAAAAAAAAAAAAAAACAATAGTGTTATAGATACTTCCAGAAATGAATAAATATGATATTAAAGTTTCATTATAGTTAGTAAGTTATATTTTTATTACAAATATTAACAAAATCATAAATAAATTTATTTGATTTTTAAGTTAGAAATTTAGGATGTTTATTTATTTCGTTACATAATTGTATAAATATTTTATATTCCGTACGCGATACCTACGCCAACTATAGACGTTTCAAAATTATTATGTTTTATTTATTTGCTGCAATTTTATATTATTTAAGACTTTAAAGTCTTTAAGAGTGATTTGTTTCAGATAATTTCTGTATTCCAATATTTTATTTTTATTTTTAAACCAAACCACACGCACAAACGTAATTCGTTATTAATGAAAGTAAACAATTTCAAATAGTGAAAAATAAAATTATGTCAAGTCTATACAATAATTAAAATAATTTTTATTCAATGTAGATATTTATATAATATTTTAAAGGTTATTCTTAAATATTTCTTGACTGTGGGCGTCCAACTAAATTTAACAATGGATGTCTAAAGAAAAATAATATTGTACAGGAAACGCGGAAAATATACTTTAAAAATGTCAGGCGCGTATTTGCACGAGATTTTGTCTACTGTCTACCAATATAATATTTTAATTTTTAATTAACAGACAACAGTATAAATAATAATACAATTATATTGCAGTATAATAAATATTTCCTCTTTTTTATCTTTTAAGAAATATAATACGTTTTATGTATGTATACAAAACATGTACCTAGATATTTTTGGATTAGTAAATTTTATAGATAGCACAAATAAATGATTTATTTAATGTTGTGTGTTTCAATGTTTTATGAATCATGCGATTTGTATGATCGTTTATTAATACCTGTGATAGTTTATTGTAACTTACACCCATACGCGGATAAATTGATAATGTAATATATAGGATAAGTCAATTTACCTATATCCTATAATATTAAAATACTTAATAGAGAGGAAGGGATAATCTGCTTAAATAGTTTAATCTCATTTTATAGTTGCATAGCATATCATTTATATGTGCACTCAGCACTCATAAAATGAATTTAAGTTATGAAATCGCAGATCTAGTAATATTCGTTTTATTATGATATATTATTTATATTTCAATATTTGTTTAGGTATATATTTATGTCAAAATGTCATATCTATCTAGGTATACTTGTTCACGATTTCTATGTTAACTAACATTGCACAGAGCTCGCATATTATCATTAAAATAACTTAAGATAGTTGTCAGAAACTCAGAAATGACGTTTGTTCAGAAGTTTCCTATATTTGTTGACAAACAATAACAATATTGTAAGTGTAACAATAACTCGAACTGCGACCAACTGTCTTGTAGATATTTTGATTACACGAGATGAAACTTAAAGCATTGTTCTCTAAATCTTTGATTTGCATGTTAAAAGTCTTTAACATAAATATTCCACTTAAAAATTAACATCAATAATAATTTTATAAAATATTTATTTATTTAATATAATCAGTAATTATTATATAATAATATAATAATAATTAAATTTTAAATTATAATTTTTAAACGAATCAAATTGATTTTATTCGTATTTATGATTTATTATATATTAACTTATAGTATTAGTCGCATATGTAAATTACTTTATAAATTATACCTTTATAATTATAATACATCACAATTATACTAACTAATACATATAGTAATATACCTACTAGAAATAATCTTATATATCTGTTAGTTAATATAATAATTACGTAATATTGTAATAATATAATACTAATATTTATCTATAAGGCACAAAAATATAGAATTTTTAGACCAAAACCGATAAATATAATATTATCTCATGAGTCATGATACCTATAATTGGTTAGATTAGTTTGATTTGGTTTTACATAAAGTAGTAAAGCACTCATATTATTTTATGATGGATTATATTCTATTAGAAATCAAGTACCTAAATATAAAATATTTATAAACAATATAGTATTATAGTAGGTTCTATACGTAAATTCTAGATTGCTGCGTAATATAGATTTAGTTTAAGTATACATAACTTAATAACACTAACCAAATTTATTAATTTTACCACTAACTTTTTACTAATTAACGAATTTTTATTTAAAAAAACCCCCCCGGTATGAAATTGAAAACTTATAAATACGTAGTTATATTATTGTTATTTTTATGTTATGATTATGATTATCATATAAGATATTATAATTTTATACATTTTGAACTTTATAATTTACTTCTAATTTATAGTAGGTAAATCCATAAAAATCCATTTTATAATAAATATTAGTAAGTACCTTGTATATATATCTATAACCTATACTATATATATATATATATATATATTTACATTACATAATGGCATACTTAATGCTATGGTCTGAATTTTATTATTGATTAAATCTATAGAATTCATGATTCATGAAAGATTGAAAAAAATATTATAAAATATATCAAACATACTTTTGTAATTTAAAAAATATTTATTAAATAAATTATATTTTTCACAGAAAAAAAAAATCAAGCATAAATATGTAAATAGCTGATACGCTAATAAAATACAATTAAATAACCAAATTGTATACTAATAGGTACTATTATTATTTATTATATGAATATTAAAATTTATTACTTTTTTTTGAATACGTATGTTATAGATATTATAATACGTAAATTATACCAATAGTTTTAAAACTACTGACAGAGGGTAAATTTATTTAGGTATTTAGGGTATTGTCTGGCAGAAATTTTTGAAAAGCATATCTAAAAATATATAGGGGTGCATAAACCGCTAAATCATTCATTTTATTATAGATTTCTAATATTTCTATATTTGATACAATCGATAAAACGTATTTTTATTGCAGTTATTCAGTTAAAATAAAAATTATACATACGATAGTATATAAATAAGAATAAAAAATTATTATATACTTTTATTAAGAAATGTTTATGATTCTTTTCTATTTTGTTATAAACTCATGAAATGATAATCCAAAGTTATTTTAAGATTTAATTTGATTGTAATAAATGTCTTTAATCAACGGTTCTCAAACTTTTCGTTGGTTCGTCGAGCCATTAAATTCGTAAAAAAGTCCCCAAAAATTATAAATAACAATTTGAAAAAAACAATTCATAGAAAACGATGTAAAATATTTACTTTTTAATTTTCTTTATTTAAAATTGATAACTATAAAATGTACCTATAACTAATATACTCGTATTATAAATTTATAATAATATATTTGAATTTTATCGCAAAAATATAGATATATGATACCATCGAGGAGTCCCTAGATCACAGTTTGAGAACCGCTCTTTTCGACAATAATTATTTTAGAGAAGTTGCCGCGGATTGAAATTTGAAAATTAAATACACAGGAAGAACTTTATGTATTTGCTGTAAAGTTGAGTGGCTATAATAACATACGAAGTTCTAATTACGTGCAACCATGCGACCTATGCGTATATATTTTATGTGCCTACTGCGTGTAAAATTGTGCGTTAAATTCAAAATGAAGGATTTATTTTGTACCAAGAGCTTTATAAACACGCTATAAATTATTACAACTATAAAAACTAATTACTACAATTTGCGTATAATTTGCAAGTTATAAAATGTTTTCCGTTTACAATAATTGTTTTTGTTATTGTTTTGTCGCGCGTATCATTGTGGAATGCTGAAATGTATAAGTGGTTAAGATATTAATAGAATTATATTATATAATAGTGCGTAATTGTAATGTATAATATTGTGTACTTATATATATATATATTATTACGAGCACGTGTGTTTTATAGAGATATACTATAAAGTATATATGAGAAGTAGATGTTATGTACTCGTATAATTTCGATTAGAAATTCAAATTCAATTATAAATAATGTGTTGCTCGAAAGTCATTATTTAATAATATCAATATTATTAGATTTTTTTTCTTTAAATTAAAAACTATTTGCGAAATACAAGAAACGTTAGAAGTTCATGTATTATAATAAAAGCATAATAAATATAAATTAGAATAAAGAGATATATATAATAGTAGATGCGTTTTTCGTATAAAGAGTTATGGAACATATTAATATATTTATATATATTTTTACGGGACAAGTCCAAAATAACAAGTGTTACATGATAAGGTCGTAAATATGTCTAAATACTATATTAATATTACAAAACGTAAATCAATTATTTTATTGTTTGCTAAAGGAAAATGAGGGGTTAGGTTATTTATTTATTTGGCATTTTTTTTTTTTTATTAATTTTTAATATTGGCCATTATTGGCGGTCCGCATGAGACGTGAAACAGGGGAATTATCTAAAAAGTTCGTAGATGAAAGGGGTACATGAAAAAGAGCATAAAAACATGGTAATGAGTATATATTATAATATAGGTAAGGTAACTTACCAACTTACTACTTACATATAGGTGTATTATTATTTGACTTGACAATAATTACAATAAATACCTAACGTGTATATTATTAAATTAAAAAAGGAATTTTATTATATTTCGACGTCAACGTTTTACAAACGTATAATAACATACGTAATTAGGTAATATATATAGTTCCGAGCCTCGGAACTCGGAATAGGTTTATGCGTACTCGCGCGCGTACGACGTTCCGTCAAACGTGTTTTTCGTTTTCCTGGCGTTGCGCGGCGTTCTCGTTTCAAAGTCAGGGAAAATTACCCGCGATTGTTATGGTAATAATGTCTGATATCGCTATAACCGCTGCTCCGTCTGTACAGCGGAGCTATATAATAATAAATATAGGTATAAAATATACTGCGCGGTGGTGCTCAATAATAATTTATGCGCGCGGGTGAAAAGATATATACCAGAAGTATATTATGGTGACACGGTATATTGCTGTCTTGTTACGGACTTACGGTCGTAATAATCATCCGGTAAACATGTACGAGCAAAGTATAATAATATTGCCACGGTGTAACGGTGTGCACTCCCACCGCCATCTTCGGAAGCCGACTCCAACTATAACACGACATATAATATATTATATTTATATTATTATGCTGTTGTACAAATGTTCACACACACACTATAGATATTATAGAAACAGATAAGGATGATAAGTAGAAGAAGACGCAACGGCGGCGGAGGCGACAGCAGAAGCTGCAGAAGAAGAAAAAGAAGAAAACGACGACGACGAAGAAGGTAACAAATTTACCCGTTTGCCAATTTCACCTCTACCGACCGGCCGGCCCCCCTCCGTCCTGTCCGCCGACCTTTTTCCACCCGATTGGAGCACGCGAGACCCGCTCCGCCCCGACCGGCCGCGCGCGACAGACGCGCGCGGCACCGTGTCTGCCGCCCGAGATCGCGGCAGTCAGTCAGTCTCCGGTCCCGTGCATCACCGTCGTGGTCCGTGCGCAACCCGTAACAGCACTAAATCGCCGTGTATTACGGTACAGTGCAGCGTGCAGTGCAGTGTTGAGCGTGCGTATATTATTGTCGGCGTGTTCGTTTTATCGCTTCGCTCTCGTCTTCGTATTGGCTATACGAACTACTCTATCCCGTGTACAACGACATAATAATATAAGTAACAATAATAATAATACAATATTATAATAGTTCGTTCGAACGATGTCGGTTTGGCGTTTAGCCATCCGCGCGTAAAAATATACGCATAATTTATTATAATAGATAATACGAGTATATACTTTGTCAAATCGGATATAAGACGATAGAAAAACCGCGTCGTCGGTTATAAATGGCTGTTTTTCGCTTGTCCCGTTGAACACCAGTTATTCGCGTTTTGAATATTATACTTGATTACGCAATATAATTATACACGAAAACTATATTATAACACGATGCCGTCGTACAATAACGTAGTCACGTCCTTTGTCGTTATTACGTCGTTGTTCGTCAGCTGCGCGATTGCGTCCTCCGATGTGGACATAGACCCGAACGATCCGTGCTATGACGGCGAACGGGCCCGTCGATGCGTCCCCGACTTTGTGAATGCCGCGTACGGTGCCCACGTGGAGGCGACTAGCACGTGCGGCGTCCGCGGGCCCGAGCGATACTGCGAGATGTTGGGCCCCGGGTCCCAGGGTGCGTGTCACGTATGCGACGACTCGCAAGTTAGACGTCGGCACCCGTCCGCTTATCTGACCGATCCGAACAACCCGTATAACGCCACGTGCTGGCGGTCCGAGACCCTGTCCGCACAACCGGTGGATCCGGCATCCGCGCTCCCGCCGCCAGACAACGTGACACTCACCCTGTCGCTGGGCAAGAAATACGAGCTCACTTACATTAACCTGCAGTTCTGTCCGAAGGCCGCCAAACCGGACTCGATAGCGATTTACAAGAGTATGGACTACGGAAAGACCTGGCAACCGTTCCAGTTCTACTCGGGACAGTGTCGGAAAGTGTACGGCCGTCCTAATCGGGCCGTCATCACCAAAGCTAACGAACAAGAGGCGTTGTGCACGGACTCGCACCGGTTCAATGCCGGTTCGTCGACGTCGCGCGTCGCGTTCAGCACTCTGGATGGCCGTCCTAGCGCTATCGACTTTGACAACAGCCCAGTGCTCCAGGATTGGGTGACCGCTACCGATATAAAGATTATATTCAACCGATTGCACTTCCCACCCGTGGATTTTTCCGCGGCCACCACCACCACCACTCCGGGCACTACAACTACAACCACTAGCAATAACGCCGAGGATAACATGAACTCTGCTGGGGCCACTGGGACGGAAGAGAAATCGGATTCTGACGAACCGTTGAACGGAAACAAGACGGGTAGTGATCTACTCATGTTGAACCCGGACCAAGAATTGCAAGGACACGAACCCGAAAAAACCACCATCGTGCCGGTGACAATGACGGCCGTATCATCGTCCACGGGTCGCACGTACCATTATGCTGTGTCTGATTTGTCTGTGGGTGGCCGGTGCAAGTGCAACGGGCACGCGTCAAAGTGCGTACCGTCTGGTCCCGGAGGAACATTGGTGTGCGACTGTAAACATAATACGGCCGGACGAGACTGCGATCGATGTAAACCATTCCACTTCGATCGGCCCTGGGCCAGGGCCACAGTTCGGGATCCTAACGAATGCAAACGTGAGTAACCATCACGCAGATTAGTTTATAATTAAAAATATTTATTTTGTGCGAATATATTATAATATTATTAGGTTACAACGATTTAAAATTATTTGTATGATCATTTATTTCATACGATGGAAGTCAAATGGGTTAAATATTACTTATATTTTATCTTTAAATTAAATCATTCATAAAGTTATATTATAGTGTCATATAAAAGAATTGTGAAATTTAGTCATTTGTTTTTTTTTTTTTTTTTTACTTTAATAGTAAAATTATATTATAGGGATGCAAATATGTTTTAATTATACAAATTTAAATAGGAATTAGATAGGTATATATTATTATTATTATTAGGTACGACTTAATTTAGTTCACTGGTAAAATTACCATTTTATATTATTCGATAGTATACGTTTATAAATATTCGATTTTTAATTTAATCAAATTTAATATAATAAAAGCGAACAATTTTTCTATAATGAATCTATAGACGAATATTACAAAATTATAATGCCCATTAATTAGACAATTAAATGAAATTATTTACGATATTTTTATAATATACGGCCTTAATTAATATAATTACACGCGCAAATATTACGATTTTTGTAATATATAATAATATATATATATTATATTAATATGAGTCATGAAATATCAATGAAAAATTATATAATAAATAGTTTTCTTGTTCAGTGCGTAGAAGATTATTTTATATTAATATTTTGCACGTTTGCAAATAATTATTATGTATAGGTACCTACATTTTATATAAGATAATTATAACTTAGGTATATTTAAATCTTATTTTTTCTTTTTTCTACGCGCAACATTATATTTTTTTACCTCTCTAACTAAAAAATTAATTTTTTTAAATCCCAATTTAATGTTTATTAATGATGTCGAAGAGAGAATAAGAAAAACATGGTTAGTCTTCGGTTTTCGATTGTATAATATTAAACGTAGGTAGTGATAGACTATAGTGTTGTGGACGCCAACGTATGAATGCATATTTATATTATTGTTGTGATGATCGTTCATATAGTGTCAGTGTTTTTGGTATGTTAAATGTAAATAACACTTCAGCACTAACGGTTACTATTATAATTATATATATATATGTATATAATAATATGTATACGGTCAAATTAGAAGAGATATAATGAAATACGTTTTAGAAAGGTATTGACACCTATATGAGAGATTATTTTGATCTTGAAAAATAACCCAAAGGGTCGTTCTGTAATTTGTAGAAAGATCAATAATAATAATGTTCATTAAATTCATGTCAGACACCTATAGAACGCTGAAGATTATAGGTTAACAATACACAATAGTGAACCTTTTTTCTTTTTTTTTATACTTATTTAATGACCGAAAAATATTGTTTTTCTTAAATATTGTTATACGTTGTATGGTTATAATAAGTCTACATTTTTAAAACATTTCTTTTTTCTTTTTTAATTTTACCTTACAAGTTACACGATGACACGATGTCCATATAATTTCGTATTAGAACTAATAAATTTTGCGAAAATTAAAATTCAAAATAGATTCATATTTATGTATACAATAAAACTGTCAATAGGTATTATAAAATTATTATTGTTTAGTTTAATTTAACGATAACTGAATCAAATGTCATTAATATTTTTATTATTATTATCTAGAATATAATATAATATTTATTACAATAATAACGATACCGAATAAAAAATATACCTATAGAGATAGACGCCACCGGGACGAATTCGAAGCGTTTTTAGATAATATGCGAATAATGAAAGAGTTAAGTGGGTATTGAAATCACTATACGGTGTTTATATATGTAGGTATTATACGAAATGGATGTCGTCAAAAATTGGCTTGTTCGTTCATCGTCGACACGTTTCGATCGTAATTATTATTATTATTGTGTAATCCGTTCAGTCTCATGCGATCGTCTAAAGTCGAGATTATATATTATATTATATTAACAATGGATGAATTGTTATTTCTCTCTCTTTTTGTCATTGACCCCCGCGAGTCGGTCGACAATATCCCCGTGATGGCACCATCACAGTCCACACATTTGCCGCGTATTATTACAGTACGTATTATACAGCATCGTACAAACGCAGACGGACTTGAGATTAAAATCTGATTTCGTGTTGTTTTTTCTTCCAAATCTCTATCTCACTTGCGTATATACCTACCTACGTATAATATATATATACGTATATGATATAAGCACACTATATATCCTCTCAGCATCTGGCCCAGGGTGTTTTGTATATTATTATAATACGTGTGTGTGTATTCCTCGTGTTTTGGAATCTCTTTATTTATGAATCGATTCCGGTCATGCTGGCCAACGCGAACCGGTTGCATATAGGTGAGAAATAACAGGGCCGTTTATTAACGATGACGTCCGCACGTGCATTGACTTTTCGATTTATATTATATTATGCCCGAGTTAAACATTAATGATATACATATCCACAATTCACGGAATGTGCATAATATTTATATAATTTTTATCAAAACCACACAATATTGGCGATATTATATTATTGATTGTTTTACGAAGGATATTCAGGATATTATCAGTTTATCACATTCTATACTATCAGAAAATTGTTGAATAAAACCTACCCTCAAAAGTCTCGTATTTTAAATTTTGAAAATTATCGTATACTATATTATATTCCATTTATACAGAGAAAGATTGAATCGCGTTGATTGGATATTATTATTATGTATAATGTGTATTATAGTAAACTCGTATACTTAAATGAAAAATATAATATTATTTTTCCACGACGGCGGCGACGGACGTGAATGAATTTAGTTGTAGTTATAGAAATTTTGTTTGGCAATCGCTGTATAATCGCGTCTATATATATAATATATTTTTCACGATATTCATCATGACGTGTCCGTCATAATACTGCGTGTAAAACGAATTAAACGTCATGTCGTCGCTTTTTTAAATCGGCAAGTCTGTGATATAAACAAGCGTTAATGTATAATAATATGATATGAATATTATTAATTCGTGTTATAAATTTATAATAGTATATACAGCACACAGCAGTAAAAATCAAAAACGTTATGTCATACATTAATACGCTATACGTCGTGTATTTATATACGTGAATGTTATTAATAGTAGGTAGGTACACCGTCGGTGGATGTATACAATATAATAAATATACATCCTATTTTTTTTTATGTAAATATAAGAATATTTATAGTTTTTACCGAGATTTTAAACATTTTTATCTATCGATTTGCAAATTGAGTTATTTAACAAAATCGCGCGTATTCGTAAAAAAAAAATGTGTGACCAATTAAAAAAAAAAAA
>JAIUCT010003531.1:2935-16646 GCA_021307375.1 Tetraneura akinire | reverse complement strand
CTTACTAATAGTCATGTGACCTAATGTCTCATATTCTGCCATGAACTGACGATAGGCGGCTCCCAAGATCTCGTCCTGTTCTAACTTTCTTTCTAGATGCACAAATCTTCGAGCTGCGATTTTGTGCATATCTCCAAAACTGGGCGGTTGAGCTTGACGGAAAGGCAATGGAACACGCTGGTTGCGGTTTTTGAATACAACTTCCGTTATCAATCGTCACGCGCTCGGAAACAGCTTCCCCGAGCGACGTTACACCTTTTCTTGCCAATTGGCCGACGGACAACTGTTCACATTGCGCGGGCATTTAAATATCTAACTTGCGCGAACAGGGTCCTTACTCTTTACCTCTTTAGTGAAATTTTTTAATAATTATTTAGGTCATACTCAATTGAGTGAATTGTGCTCATCCGTTGAACTTCCAACTTTATCATCCACTGCATATTTGTATCATTTGTCAACTCTTGGTAATGCTATTCAAGATATTGCAATGGATGAAATGATTAAAGCTGGGATTGAAGACCGTCGCTTAGCCATAGAGAGCGGAAATGTCGATGAACACGGAATTCAATGTGTACCGTAATTGCCGATGGCCAATGGTCTAAACGCAGTTATAAGACAAAGTTTAACGCATTTTCTGGAGCCGTAAGAAACATCAAATATTAAAAGTGATCAAAATTGTTTGCGTAATTAAATTTATATTTATTTCAACTGTTTATTATGTCAGTCTCAGTAATAATCAAACTATTTATTCAATCAATTCATTGATCAAATCAGTTCATGCTATTTAAATATGTTCAGAAAATTACCATATTATAGTGTCGACTATAAAAATTTTTGATAAAAGTAACTAAATAAAAATTTAGTTTAAAATAGTGGAACCCTTTAAAAACACAAGTAACCACACCAATGATACATTCGGTTTTGTAAATGTATCATTGACAGTCCGCAGTCTGATTTAAGTGGGACGGAATCTTGCGTTTTATTTTTTATTTTCATAATATAAAATGACTCATATAATTTTTATATTACTTACTTCAATCATTTTGTTAATTGATAAACAAAACGCAACAAACTATTTATGTAAAAATATGTTACAATTTGTTTTTACACTTCAATTTGTAATATAACTATTAGTAGTTAGTATAATATACCATTATTATAATACTTATAGGCTTATAGTTAAAGCCACAGATATATAAAACAACTAGATAGCCGACTTCCTATTACCTTTAGAAAAAATTGTGAAGTAAGACGCCATATACGAACAGGGCAATGTTTACATAAATATTTCATGATAACAAAAGTCAAAAAGTGATAGTGAATAATAAAAATTAAAAATTAAATATTAATACTAACTTTTTATTTAATACTAGTAATGAAATATTATAATAGTAATAAACTAATAACAAATAATAATAATAATAATAATCATAATTATAATTATAATAATAATAGTTATAATATTATTGATTTGAAAATAAAATTAATTTTGAAAACTTATATCTATTGCTAACTGGATTTATGATATCTGATGAATATAATTTACCAAATGATTTCAATCTTATTTTTATGTATTTTTTTGTAAGAAGTGTAATTAATACTAATTTATGTGGCCTCTCGTATAATGAAATATTATCACAATCTAAATCTGGGAAGATCTTATGATCAAAAGAAAATTGATTAATTATATGTTTTATAATTTTAATATCTAAATTAGAAACATGTAATAATTTAAAGTTATTTGTAAATAATAAAAACATTTTTTCTGCTTCTTGAATAATATTGAATACTGAATCTGATGCTGATATAAGGCCACCATTATTTTTGAAGTTAACAAATTTTGTAAATGATGCAGGTTTATTATAGTCATGATCATTTTGATTTTTTAAAAGGGATTTTTTACAAGATAAACAATCTAAGCTTAATTTTCTGACAATATATCCTGCTATATAGTATAATATATTATTTTTAACATCATCAAAGTAAGTTCTTGTTTCATTAATTGTATTATTACTATAATTATTGAGAAATTGAATTTTTTCATAAACATTTGTATCAATTTCTTTTGTACAATTATCTACATTATAATTTTCTTTAATATTTTTCTTTTTCCATTTAATATCAAAAAGGGATCCTATTGGGTCATCATCAAAAGCATTACAATTAAAGTGTGAATGACATTTTATTGAGTTCTTCATTAATATCTGTTTCATAGCAGTTTTATATTGACACACATTTGGGTTATTATTACAACCAAACCGTTGACGAATACGACCAAACAACAATTCCAGATGATCTTGAGAAAACTTATAAGTCAATACATAACTAAAAGTTGGATATTGTGTAAATAAAATTTCTGATAAAGAAGATAAGAGATTTAACTGCAATAGCAAAACATATTATAAAAGTTTTTTTATTTGATTGGTATAAGTATTGTCCTTTAAATTTCAATGTATATAAATAATCAATTAATGGTAAAATAATTTCTTTAATTTTTTTAATATTGTTTTTAAAAATAGGTGCTTTAAAGTTTTTGGAAAATTTACTTTTAGAATTTAAAAAGTCAAAAATTCTATCAACTACACGACAATATTCAACTGTGGCGGATACATTTTCAAATGTTGGGTAGTTTGTTGATTTTAAATACTCTAGAGAGTCTGCTGTTGATGAACTTAGGGTTTGTGCAGCATATTTTACCCTCATCTTATTATTATACCAATTTATATGAGCCATACTTAATTTATTGGTAAGTTTTAATGTTAAATCTTTTTGAATATTAAATAGATTTTTAATATGTTCCCATCTAATATAACCATTACTAGACTCTAAAACAAAATTATTAGCCAATGTATTGCGGGCTAATTTAAGCATGTGACAGGCATCTGGTATGTAAAACACTTTTGTCTTGGAAACTGGATGCTCAAACCAACACTTAATTTCATCATAATTATTACCAATATTGCAACCAAGCAATTTTAATGTTAACATATTAGTATAAGCGCCGTCACAAGTAACGCCCCACACAGTTAATCCAGCATTATAAGCCAGAGTTAGTGCAGTTTTCACAAGCTCTGCTTGGGAAATAGCTGTAATTTTATTTAAAAAAACATAGCCTACAGGTAATTTCCAACGTCCATTAATACTAACCAACATAAATACCAAAGCTTCAGTTGCAGGCATATCAGTACCCTCAATCTCTATAGAATTACCATAATCAATATTTCCAACAAATTTTCCAAGTTGCTCATCCCATATCATCTGTTTTCTTATGGACATCGAATCAAACATAAGAGAACAATGTTTGTCATCATTATTTAATGTTTTAAGTTCATTAAACACCTCTTTAAAGAACCCTGGATCACCATTAATACTTGAAATCCAGTTACTTATTGACTTACAACTCGGCAGTTTTAAAAATGTCCTAAAATAATAGGTAATATTTATAAATTACTATATTTACTAACATGTAAACTGATTACCAGAATTGTAAAATCATTTGAATTTTTATTATTCAAATACTTTTTTTTGTTAGGCATTGAAAATAATTTATAATAAAAAGAATAACAAATTATTTTATTACAGCTCTACAACTAGCTGGCATTAATAATCAAGCAGAGTGCATTAATGTTCTATATAAAAAAAAAAGAAAGTGTCGCTTGTTGCTATGTTATATTAATAATTAAAGATGGGATAAAAGCTGAAGTTATGGTAATATTATTTACTTTAAAATGTTTTATACTTATTCTGATAATTATATAATTTAAATATATATATATTATTTAACACTAATGCTGGGTTGTACAACATATTTACCAGAAAATAAATTATTTTAACAGCGTGCAAAATAAATTAATTAATGTATTCAACACACAGTTAAAATAATTTATATTCTGGTAAATATTTGGTCGTGCAACCAGATATAAGCATGTTACCTGCAGTATTTGAGTGATTTAGGTGAATAGTAGTTAAGCGTTATTGCAAATTCTTTGACTTCATTACTATACCGATAACCATTTGGTTTCCTACCATTATTAAGGAGTTCATTGGAGAATATGGCTTTTGAAGTTCCTTCAAACTTATTTAATAATAGTTGTTCAGATTGGTCATCAATTATTCCCCTAGAACGCATAGAAGTAAGAAGTTCGTTAAGATTTTTAATTTTTTTGTTTTTACGTCTAAGATTTTGATGTAATAATTTAATTTTTTTTTTTAATATTTTAGTTTTAGGTAAATCTTCAACGGATCTTTTACGCTTTGTTAATGTAGAAAAAAATAATCTTTTTTTTACTTTGGAAGGAGTAATAAGTAATGAGTCATTATTAACACACTCAACGTCTTCTTGCATTACTATATCATTTTTTATTATAGGATTTTCAATTTTCAATGTTTTTTGTCGATTATTAATGGTGATATGCGAGTCTGAAAATACTGAAGGAACTGCTGTTGCGTTTAAATAAAGTTTGTAACTACCACCTGGATTAAGTTTATAATCGGATTGTATAAAATGATCACTACACACTGCACTAAATTTAGTTGGAATAAATCCTTTACGATTAATTGAATTAATCCATTGTTGATTTAATTCTGGATTTTTTAAAGGAAAAGAAAAGAAATGAATATTACTGCCTTTCTTTCATCTATTTACACAACCGTGAACAGAACATGAAACAACCATTTTATTATAGATATTTATTAGATATTTATTAAATACTTATTGGAATAATATAATAGTTTATTTAATAAAATATATAAATTATTATTAGGTCTATGCCTATATAAATCTATTTTTATTTTTTATATATTTGAATATATACAAATATAAACAATATTATTGTTGAATTTGTTATCATTATTATCAGTGATCACGTGATTGCCCTGTTGGCATATGGCTGCCTACTTCTCTCATAAACTGGAGTCGGCTATCTAGTTGTTTTATATATCTGTGGTACTAACATAATATGTATGTAATTATTATATTTAAAATTTATATAGTTTTTTTAATTTAATTTTTTTTTTTTTTTGTTTTATTAATATAACATGTGTTTGGCAGTGTTATCTTTGTTGTGTAGAACCGAAGCATACACTAATTTTGAAATCTCATATATTCGTATGACTCGATGAAATAATGAAAACTGTGAAACTAAACGACCAACGGAGAACTTTATTGGGTAAGATATGTTTATGTTTAACTTAAAAAACATTTAGTCTATGAACTATTGGTGTGAGATTATGGTATATAATGTAATTAAACAATGCATTATTGTTTAATGTAACAAAAAAAACATGTATTAAAAAGTAAATAATAATATTTATGTTTTATACAGCGTACAGCTATAAAAACATATGAGTGAAGGCTCGAGTACATTGTTGGACCACAACTACAGAAGCATAAATTTGAATCCATGTATAGAACAAATGGCATATACCGACCAGTAATAATTAAATGAGCATTTAATATATATTAAAAAGTAAATAATAATGAGTTATTTGTATACAGCGTGCAGCTATAAAACCACCACCGAGTACACCACTTCATTGTTGATGCACAACTGTAGAAGCAGCCATTTGAATTTCATCTTTACAATGTGGTTCTTAAATTGCTTAATATACACGTTCAAAATGTCAAGAAAACAATTATTTCCTATGAAAGTAGGAGTAAGTCACTCAAATTTAACTACCAATGGAAGACTATAATAAGTAATTAATGTACTGAATAAAATATATCATAAAAAATAAATAATTTTTTTTTCATATTGTGTATAGAAAATATAGAATGCAGTGTTGACGACCAAAAATTATTTGGAAGTATTTATATTAAAAAACCAATAAGATTTGGGTAGAACAACAAATATATATGATTTCTATTTTTCATTATAACTATATTTTTATATAAGTTTACTCTTAACCTTTTGTCTAAAGTAGGAATTTATATTAAGATTTGTTATTTATCTTTAATAAAAGATTAGGTATTTATGTGTACTATTTTGTTATAACAAAAAATAATAGTAACCTCTATCTAAAATATTGTAATTATTGCAGTTTTTAATTATTTTTTTTTTCATTTTTTACAGTGTATTTTGAAATTTGATTGATATATTTTTGTATGTTTTTTATGTATTGCAATAAAAGATTTATTGTGATAATAAATTTAACATAGTGTATGTATATTATATTGTGAAATTGTAACAAATTGTTATAAATGTTTTATCAAAAAAAAAAAAATATGTCATTAGTAGTGATTTATAATAATATTTATTAATATTATCAAAAAATATAATAACTTCTATCTATAATATTGTCATTATTGTTGTTTTACATTTTTCTCTTTTTTCTGTATATTATTTATTATGTAACAGTGTATAATATAATTTTTAATAGCAACTCTATGATATGTGATTTAAACCATATTACAATCACAACACAAATAAAATAAATGTAATGTAATATTTAACCGTGTTTCAATCACACACACACTCATATATATATATATATATATATATATACAAATAAATGTTATATTGTAATATATATATCTGTAAAAAAAAAAAAAACTAACTCACTTTAAAACTATTAATTGTGTAATTATATACTCTTTCTTTGTCTATTATATCATGTACTATATTTTTTATATGCAACATCCTATACATTCAAACAATTATCGTATATAATATAATCCAACTACCATGATATGTATATAAAATCAAATATATAATTGTACGGTCAAGAATCAATTGAAATATAAATATAATATGAAAAGGTAAAAATTATTAAAACCAATTATAATTATTTAGATGGTAAAAAAAAAAAAATAGATTGTAATAATATAATATATAAATATATTAAAAACCAAATATTCCCCCAGGGGAACACAGTAATTGTGTTACGGGTTTGGCAAAACCGGGGCCTCGAGCTCCTTTTCTCCAAGGTATGGAAAGTTGATCGTAGGGCTAACAACCCTACATCGTAAAAAAATGTTGTTAAGAAACCACCAACGACAAAGCCTCGGACTAGAGAAACGGATAACCCCATGGAAAACGGAAACGAAAAAACAAGGAGATCAAGATCGCGATTTGGAACATACTAAGCTTGTACCGTGCCGGAGCATGTCAGACTCTTACAGAAGTGTTGAGTCAGTATACAGTGTGAATAGCGGCGCTTCAAGAAATTAGATGGACGGGACAAGGGCAGATGAAGATTAACGATTATATTGTGTGATATAAAGGAACGGATTATGGACATCATTTTGGAACGGGTTTTGCTGTTTATAAGAACTATGAATCCTGTGTACGTGAATTACACCCAATACCCGAACGAATATGTATGATACGATTAAGAACTAAGCCCAACGAGATATGTCTAATTAATATACATGCACCAACGGAAAATAGTGATGGAGTAGATAAAGACGAATTCTATGAAGAAGTAACCAGGATCTACGACAGAGTACCTGAAAACGTAATAAAAATCGTGCTAGGAGATGCAAATGCTAAAATAGGAAAGGAAACAATGTTCGTACCCACCCAGATAGCAAAATGGTAATGATAATAATACTAAAATATTATTATTTCATTCAGTGCCGCAATTAAGTTATGAAGGGCCCGGGTTCGAATAATTATTTTGGGGCCCCCCTCACACACAAAAATGTATAATAAAAATAATTTATAGTGTATTGAATTTTTACTTTTTCTTCACTTTATGGTTAGACATTATTTTACAAAAAAGATGACAATGTCTTCAAAGTATGCTTATCTTTAAATTTATTATTAGATGTTTATACATTAATTAAGTTTAACCTAAATATAACAATCTAAGTTTTACGTGGCTGTGATTTTGCTATATTCTCATTAACTGTTAGATAGATAATGGTAATATAAATGATTAACTATTAAATAAAATTAATACAGTAGATGGACATAATATTTAGGTAATTAAGAAATATATTTTAATTTTTAAAAAAATTTACAATTTGAAATCATTTAATTATAAGTTTAAAAAAATACTATTTAAATATTTAGTTAATAAAAATTTTGTTACGTGATTTTTGTTTAGCAAAGTCATCAATTATTTTATTCATATTTATTTCTTGTGTTCTATTATGTTCTATATTTAATATACTTATATTTGTCAGCCTTTCTTGTGTCATGGAGTTTCTTAAATAATTTTTGATAATTTTGAGTTTTGAAAACGAACGCTCTGCTGAAGCAACAGTAACTGGCAATGATGTGAATATAATACAAGCACTTAAAATATCTTTATATAGTGATGCTATATCGTTTTCTAATATACAATTTACAAGTTGTTTGATAGTTTTTATTGTAGAAAGTGAATCAGTAAATACTTCTTTTAAAGATAAAATTTGTCTTGTAAAATCGGAACTAATATCTTGTTCATAAAATAAAATAAAATCATATGAAGCCTTTATAAGATACTCTTCATTAGACTGTAATATAATTTGTGGCTGTAAAAAATTAAACTTATCAACTACTTTTTGTAAACCTATGAAACGGTCTTTTAGTTGTACTAATGCTGTATCAACTACAGGCAAAAATATTTTAACTCGAAGGTTTTCTTGAGTTATATCTTGCCTTTTATCACCATCTACATCACCAAAATATTTCTTTGAGAATATTTTACGTTTAATTATGTTATTAACTGGTATTCCCTAACTGTTACATAAATCTGTTGCTGATGTAACTATATTTTCATATTTTTCTCGAAGACTTTCAATAGATGATATAGCTGATTGTAAATACTCACATGCAAAATGAAGATTAGTTTCAACTGACTGTAATTTTTTAGAAACTAAATAAAATGGTCTTAAAATTTGTTCCCATATAGTTAATATTAACACAAATTCAAAATTTTCCAGTTTATTTTTTAATCCTTTAGCTCTATAGGTTTCTTCTTTTTTATCACTAGTTAGTATTATATTTGTTAATGCCTTTAAAACATCCTTATATCGATATTTTAAAGCAAAAACTGCGTTATGTCTTGACTCCCATCGTGTGGTGCATACTTTTTTTAAGAAAATTTTTGCTACATCTTCACCTAGGGCTAAAAGAGTCCATCTAAGAGCACTTTTGCTAAAAAATAAAAATAAGTTTTGAATAGTATCGAAAAAATTTAACATTTTTGGAGTACTTTTTGCTTTATCGGACAACACTAGATTTAAATTGTGAGTAGCACAATGTACATAAGATGCATTAGGAATTATATCAGAAATTCTCTTTTGGACACCTGAATGGCCACCGCTTATAACGGAAGCACCATCATACCCTTGACCTCTACATTTATGAATATCCAAATTATATTTGTTCAAAATATTAGTAATTAAGTTGACATGGTCTTCAGCACTATGTTTATGTAAAGAATAAAATCCCAACAATGATTCTTTGATTTCAAGCTTATGTTCAATATAATTGACAACTGTATATCTAAAAATAAAGCTAACTTGATCAGTTTTTGTGATGTCTTGAGTGGAGTCAATTATAATAGAAAAACATTGGGCAGCTCTGACTTCCTCACATATTAAGTGTCTTAAATTTGTCGCCAGTAAATTAATTAATTCATTTTGAATTTTCCAACTTAAATATTTTACCCGTGTTTTTTCTAAATGCAAAAAATTATTTAACACTGGATCAAATTCAGCAAGAAGTCGAACAGTTCTGATGAAATTCCCTTCATTTAAATTTCCAGCAGCTAACTTTCCTTCATTACCTCGAAAAGCAGTATTTCCAGCAGTTAAAAAAAAAATTATTTTTATTAAACGTGTTAATATATCTCTCCATTTCTGTGCTTCTTTAGATATTACTATATTAGAATTTCCAATGATTGGTCAATTGTTAAATTTTTTGCCCATACTGTACGTAATTTAACTGCCTGAATATGTTGAATAGACATTTCATGTTTATTAATTTTTTGTGATAAATGACGCCAATCATTTATTCCATCTACCCAATTTGATTTATAATAAGGATGCCTCCTATCAGCGAATAGCCAACAAGATTCACAGTATACTTTGTTTAGTATAACTGAGTAACAAAGCCAGGCTCTGGGTATTTTGTGGCAAGCCAAATTTGTTGTAAAATAATATTCTACAGAAAACTTTCGATATTTCTTTTCTTCATTATCTTCAGAACCAGAGGTTAAATCATTAGGAAAATTAATAATCGGTTTGCAGGGTCCATATGAAATAATTTGTCTTTTTAAATTGGAATTTATTATATTAGGAAATTTTCCACGATCCGTTGGAAATTGACAATTTAAATCAATTTCTGTACCTAATAAGAAAATGCTATATTCCTATAGTATTATTTTTCATTTTTCCACACTTAAAATAGTAAAAATGTATTATAATTTAGAATAAAACAGTATATTTTATAAATAAAAAATTACCAATATTTAAAATATCATTGTTTTCTTCATTGTTGGGTAATCGTGAATTATTTACAGATATTATTTTATTATCTTTCACCAACGTTTCAATTGCTACAAAAATAAATTTAAATTAAATATTACTTTATATACCTAAAAATAATATTATTAATTTGACTAAAGTGAAAAATTGTAAAATACAATTTAAGAACATGTTATTATAATATGATTGAATTAATTAACATTATTGTAATAACAATAAATTTATTCAGTATAGGTCAAGTATAGGACAATAAGTCGATTAAAGTATATAATACTGTAATTTTATAATTTATAATTTATAAATGTAAATATAAAATATATTATATATTTTTTTAATAAATACATACTATCATTTATTTAACCCTTCAATGCCCATTGTAGCAGAAGTGCAACACGTTCATAATGTTATTATATTTTGTTAAAAAATATATATTTTAATTATGTGGTGCTATCTAGTTAATCTAGAGAAAATTATTTATCAGCTGTTATTAAGAACACAATTGTTTGATAAAAAAATCAATATTTTGTTTCCCGCCAAATAAAGAATTATACTTTTTATGATAATGACAGTTTTGTGAGTTTTTTTTTCTACTTTATATGTATTAAATATTAATTTATTCTTTAAAAAAAAAATACTTCGTACTCAGGTAAGTTATGTAGATTCTATTTAAATACATATTAATTTATTCTTTAAAAAAAAAATACTTCGTACTCAGGTAAGTTATGTAGATTCTATTTAAATACATAATCATGGATTTTATCCGTTTTTATATGAATTATACTAAAATTTAATCATGTTGCATATTTGCTACAGTGGGCATTAAGGCAACAATATGTCACATAAAATTTTAAGTGATGATGAATTGTTGGAGTTGCTTTATAACACTAATTGGTCAGATAGTGAAGATGGTTTAGACAACTCTGACCTTGAACAAGACTATGAAGTGACTAATGAAGTAAACAGAAATATTAGCATTCCTACAAATGATAATGATGAAAGTAAATAATAAACTTATTTAAATTACTACCTACATTAAATTTATATTTTTATTATACATACATTTTATTAGATAATTTGAATTTAATGGAATTGCCAATTGAATTGCAATTTAATGCTGAAGAAACTTTAACTATACCTTCTTCAAATTTGACTAATCAGAACCAAACCACCAATCTTGTAAATTCAACACCAAGGCGCAGTGTAAGGCACGTTTCGACCTCGCCATTGGTTAATAATAATAATTCAAATAATTCAACAAATTCAAGGCAAACAGGTACTGTTAAAAAAAAACCAGCTGCTTTAACAAATTTAAAATGGAAAAAAGGTAATTTAGTCACACCTCCTGCATGTTTAACATTTATTGAACCTACACTTCCCCATAATTTGCTTTTGCTTGAAACACCGCTAGATTTTTTTGCTTATTTCTTCACTGATGAGCTTCTTACCAAAATCAAAGAAGAAAGTGAAATGTATGCTGTTCAAAAGAATCCTAACAAACCAGTTTCACTTAGTATTAATGAAATAAAAAGATATTTAGGAATTTGTATTTATGCTTCTGTACTTCATGTGCCTAAAATGAGGGACTATTTGTCAGCTGAAATGGGCTACCCAATGATATATAATGCTATGAGTCGCAATAGATTTGACCTAATTAAAAGTGTTTTACATTTTAATAATAATGCTTCTATGCTTTCATCGACTGACCCAAATCGTGATCGCCTGCATAAGCTTAGACCTCTAATTGAGCATTTGAATGATCGCTTTTCTTCTATACCTTGTAAACAAGATTTATCTTTAGATGAACAATTATGTGCTACTAAAGCACATAGTTATATGAAACAGTACAATCCAGACAAACCACATAAGTGGGGATTTAAATTGTTTGTTTTGACAGATGTACAAGGATATGCATATAACTTTGAAATTTACTCTGGCCAAGAAAACAATTCAATATTTCGACATACCAATGAACCAGATTTTGGAGCTTCGTCAAATGTAGTGGTAAGGTTGACAAGAAATGTTCCGGTCAACCAAAACCATAAAATTTATTTTGATAATTATTATACTGCCATACCATTAATGGATTTTTTATACTCGAAAAATATATATAGTTTAGGTACAGTCAGACTTAATCGTCTTCCTAACTATCCTTTACCTGATAAAAAGAATGAAAAAGAAATGAATAGAGGAGAATCAATTGAATATATAACATCATATAACATTACACCTATTTCTGCGGTTATATGGAAAGATAATAAAATGGTAAAAATAGTATCAACATATTGTGGAGAAATTCCAAAATCGAAAATGACAAGATTTGATCGATCTAAAAAGACCAATATAGAAGTAGACTGCCCAATGCTCATAAATGAATATAATAAACACATGGGGGGTGTCGATTTGTTAAATAGCCATATTGGAAGATACAAAATACGTTTTCGCTCTCGTAAATGGTATATGCGCTTATTTTATCATTTGATTGACGTTTCTGTTGTAAACTCATGGTTGCTTTTCAAAAGAGTAAAGGAGCAACAAAATGAAAAATCTGAAGTTGAACTATCCGATTGGAGAAAACAACTGGCACACAGTTTGGTAAATTCTGGACAAGTAAAAGTAAGTGGACGTGGACGACCTTCAACATCATTGGAAAAAAAAATTGCAAGTACTAGGCCACAGTCATTCCGTCCCACTAAAGATGTGCGTACTGACAAAATCGACCACTGGCCAAAATTTATGGATAAAAGGGAAAGATGCAAAATGCCGTCATGTAAAGGTTTTACATATATTAAATGTACAAAGTGCACAGTATATTTATGTTTAAATCGTAATAATAATTGTTTTACTAATTACCATACAATGTAAAATAAAATTATATTATTGTTTTTATTATTAATTTATTATTATGTTTTATTATAATGTAATGCCCACTGTTGCACATATGCAACATGTTAAAAAAGTGAAGTTAAATAAAAAATAAATTGACTTAGATTTTTTAAATTATTTTTTTCGAATTCCTGGTATTGAAATACATCTAAAATAATTTTAAAATCAAAATTAAAAAAAATTGGGTATTGAAGGGTTAATATTTTTATCATTTTATTTAAAACAATTAAATTTAATAATTAGAAATCGAAAATTGTATAGAACTATAAACGAGTAATAAATTATAAAGATAATAAAACTTTATTTAAAAAAATAAATTATAAAACATGATTTATTAGTAATTATAATTACTATAAACAAATTTTTATTTTATAGAATTAAAATTATATATCAAAATTAATTATTACCATT
>JAIUCT010003529.1:0-15894 GCA_021307375.1 Tetraneura akinire | reverse complement strand
ATAAAATACAAATTATTTTTACCTTCAACTTTTTTTGGTGAAGGGGAACAACCATATAATGCCGTTTTTTCGGCATTTTTTTTCATAACATTTTCGATGTACTAAAAATATCAAATTTAAACAGCTATAAAAAAAATTGAGACTAGGGATTTTTATGTAAATAAAAAAAATACTTCAGTAAAATTATCAGACCTTGATGCCAAAAATTGTCAATTTTATCAAACATTATATACCTACGTAAAAAGGAGAATTTTACGAAATATTCAAAGTCCAATATTTTGTAGAAAAATGAACGTTACACGGTACCAAAATTTTACCACATATTAATATATGGTAACTTATGTAAATACCCAATAAAAATTTTAAGTCTTTAACTTCAAAATTGCCTAAGTTATCGTAAAATATTGAAACCGAATTCGTCAAAATTTCAGTTTTCATGAAAAATACAAATATACTTTTTCTTCAATTTGCCCTCTAGCTAATTCTAGAGAATTGGAAAAAATCACCTAACAATATTATGTATATATAACCGAATGGTTCGTTAATTCTCATTATAGACCTTAGCCTTTGATCAATAATCTATGATCTGCGATATGAATATATGATCAACCCCAGGGAGGTGCTCAAAGAAATATTATAAGATTTACGATGGAAATTTCTGTTGGAAACTAGGGTAAGATGAAGTAATGAGATAAGATGGGAAATGGTTATAATTCCAGGCTGGTTCACATTTTTTTTCTAATGTATACATTTTTTTTCTTTTGGGCACACTGTAATTGTGTTGTTTATTATCAATGATAAAATTCTGTGATATCAAAAGAAAAACACACTGTTTTACGTATTTCAGCGTGATCGGTGTAAAATCTCAAAAATCCGATCCTTCTGTAAAGTAAGTAAACAATTAATTATATATTATTATTTTATGTTATAATTGTTACAAAATTAGTATAGATCATGTCAGTATTATTTATTTTGATTATTTTGTTCACTATAAAAATATAGATTGATTTTTTTAACACCGTACTCTTTGAGTCAAGATGGGATATTTACTTTGGGGTATAATGAAGTGTCCCATCTTACCTCATATAATATTGTTTTTAAATCACCAATTCATTTTAATTGTTTTAGATAGTGTATTTTGAAATTAAATTGTTCATATATTTAATTTTTTTTATCTTTTAATATATTTATTTATTATATTATGTACATGCTGGTAACCTAATGGTTGTATTACAATAATAGTCATATAATTAATATTATTACATATTTCTGATATAATATTAAGTATATTACTAATGTACCTACATACATTAATATTAATGGTGTACCTATTTGAATTCACATGTTATTTGCATACCTATCCATATATTTTTGATTTTAAGAATATCAAACATACATTCAGATAAATATTTAATTAGTTATAAAATCATATTTTAACTTGATATTCTTAATTAGGAACATATATGTATTAAAAATAATAACCAATTGTATAATTTATGCTATTATTGCACAGATCAGTGTAGAAAAATGCCAAGAACAAGGAAAAGAACTACTGTACATCAAAATTGGACGTCTGATAATATGATTAATTCAGTTAATGCGGTTATTTGTCAGAAAATAACTCTTCGAGAAAGTTGTGAGAGGTTTAAGGTTCCAAAAAGTACACTTGAAAGAAAGGTATGATAAACATAATTATTATGTTTAAAATATTTTTTGATTAAATATAATTTTATTATAATATATAGATAAGAAAAAAAAGAAATGATCCTAACTACAATGCAGGCAAAAAGGATTCACTGGGACCAATACATACAGTTTTCACTGAAGAAGAAGAAAGAGAATTAGTATCATACATTCAACTAATGGAAGGTCGCTTGTTTGGATTGGGTGTAGGAGACTTAAAAAAAATGGCTTTTCAACTAGCAGAAAAAAATAACATCAAACATACATTTTCTTATATTAAAAAAGAAGCCGGCCACGATTGGTACCAAGGATTTATGAAAAGACATCCTGAACTCTCTTTAAGAAAACCTGAAGCAACTTCTGCTGCTAGAGCGATGGGATTCAATAAAAGAGTGGTTACAGATTTTTTTCAACTCTTAGGTGGATTAATGGATAAATATGTTTAGACCGGATAGAATTTATAACTGTGATGAAACTGGTATATCTTCTGTACCCAAGTCAAAATCAAAGATAATTGCATCTAAACGCCGGAAACAAGTTGTTTCTATAACTTCTGCTGAACGTGGAGAAACAGTCACTGTAGAAATCTGTATGAACGCTGCTGGCACATTCATGCCACCTTTTTTTATTTTTCCAAGAAAAAGATATAACTCTGAGTTTATGAGAAATGCTTCACCTGGATCTACAGCAGAATTCCATGAATCAGGATGGATGCAAAAGGAAATTTTTGAAAAGTGGATGAAACTATTCATTCAATTTTCTCATGCAACAAAAGAAAATCCAGTCTTGTTGCTACTAGATGGTCATTGTACTCATACGAAAAGCATTGAGCTGATTGATATAGCTCGTGATAATGGTGTTATACTTCTTTCTTTCCCCCCACATTGTATCCACAGATTACAACCTCTGGATGTTGCATTCATGAAACCTCTTAGCACATATTATGACAAAGAGACCACGAATTGGCTCAGAACACATGGTGGTGAAGTAGGTAGTAACTTTAAAATATTTGGCTGAAATTTTCGGTTTAGCATTTATTAAATCTGCAACTATGACTACTGCGATTAATGGTTTTAAAAAAACAGGAATATATCCATTTAACCAGGAAGTTTTTTGTGATGTGGATTTTTGTGCTGCTGATACGACTAATTTACAAATAGAAAGTATTTCTTCTCAAGTTGTTGATTCTTCTGAAGCTGTGAATTCTGTTAAAATAGTTGATTGTACTCAAGTTGTAAATTCTACAAAAATTAATGAAGGCAATTGTACACCAACTCCTGGGTGCTCTCATTGGGCGACTCAAACTCCTGTTATAGAGAAAACTGTATTTAAGAATATTTCACCAAAAGACATATTACCTGTACCACAACAAACAGTAGAAATAAGAGAAAAGAAAAAAAGAAACATCCAATTTAAAGGTAAAACTGCTATTATAACTGAATCTCCTTATAAAAAAACTTTGGAAGACCAACAAAATAGAAACAAAGGGTCTATAAAAAGAGGCGTTAAAAAAAATTTATTTCCCAAATCTAATGAAACTTCAAAAAAAATGAAAAATTCAGAAAAATCAAACTCTGAAAGTGATGTAGACTGTCTTTATTGTGGTGGTTATTATTTAGAATCAGTTGAAGCCTGGGTACAATGCATATTATGTTTAAAATGGGCACATTGCTCTTGTACTGGTGAAAACAGTAAAGATAAGGACTTTTACTATATATGTGATATATGTAAACCATAAGACTTTTTTATTACTTTAGTTGGTAACGTTTTTTTTCAATTACATTTTGTGATATACTAATTAATTTAAGATGTTCCTAAGTTATGGTTCCTAATTAGTATATATAAATTTAATATTGTTATCTTTAATTATAAAACTATAAGTTATTCTAAAAGTTGTTTTTGATATGAATTCTCATGATGTTTAATGTTGTTATTTCAAATTAATTAATTATTACCTAATGGTGCTTATATTTTATTACATTTAGTAGGTACCTACCTAATAATATAGTAATATTAAACACTAAATATAAAATTTAAGACTAAAATTGTTATAATTAATATAAATATGATATTTTTTTTGTGTAAAGTAACTCATTAAACTTACACTACTTTACTATTATATTGTTAAATTTTAATAAAAATTTGATTATGATTTTCAAATATGTATAATGTTGCATTTTAAATTAAATATTTTTTATCATTAACATAGGTTTAAAAATATTAATAAAAAGTTTTTGAAAGTTCTAAATTAATTATTGACTATTCAATAATATATGTATACTTTCATTTTATATTTGCCTTCTAATATTTTCAAGTAATTTGATGTACTTAGAAATATTTAATGAGTACTTCATCTAACCCTATAACCTGTCCCATCTAACCACAAACATGGGGTAAGATGGGAAATATTAAACATTTTCAAAAAACAAAATTTAGTTGTTAAAAAGTTTAAAAATTCGATTTTGATTTGCAAATTTGGAAAGTTCATAACATTTTCTATAGAAAAGCACTTAAAAAATTTAATTAATAATAAAATAATCTCATAATAAATGAGATTTAAGTTAAGTGTCTCATCTTACCCTAGTTTCCCCTATATAGATGGTTTGGTTGCTATTAGTTACAATAATATTATTTTGGTTGCTATTAGTAACAATAATAATATTATTACTTTGGTTGCTATTAGTAACAATAATATTTATATTATCACTATGGTTACTATTATATACAAATTTATCCGATAAATCAAATTCGTCGAAGGAAAAATGTCCTTTTTTCGTTATTTTTTCGTCCTTTTTCTGTGTGACATGAGGTCAATTTTGGGAAATTCGAAAAATGACCTTAATAAAGTACAAACTACATCCAATTTGCAATCGAAAACATACAACACTCGTGAAAATCGGAGCATTATTTCGGGTAGTAAAAGTGTCTTCATACTTAAAAAAAAAAAAGACCCTCATCATTGTAAAACCAATACATTCTTCGCTTCGCTCAGAATCTAAAAGTGGTGGTTAAACATACATCGATTACACGGCGATTCAAAATATTGTCCACGATTTTTACGGGGAACATTTTTATTTTACCGTATACCGTATGATAACGAATTATAATGTACAAGAAAAATATATAACCGAAGGACCAGTAAGTATAAATAACTCACAACAATAATAAAAAACAAAGAACACGAAACAAAGATAGAAAATAAAAAATTGAAGGAACTATAGGTCGGTAACTATCTGTAAGGGGCAATTATTTTGTATCGTTCAGAGGGAAATTGTGTGACCGGTTCACTGGTGCAATGGCCACACAACTATACAACACCTACCTACTATTATACTAGAACTAAAACTAAAACATACAAGACACACTTAAAATTATTGACGTTGACTGGTAACGGAGATGGTAACGCTAGATGCTGATTCTAGAAGACCTTGGGCGGCCTCACACATGACTTTGGTCGATGGCGGACTTACGCGCGACAGTGAAGGAACAGCAACTATGGCCTGACGAAAACTGTCGTCAATCCCGTACTCGGGCAGACACGATGTGGAGTGGTGTATGTTATTAATTAGTAAATTTCTCACCTTTATAGAATGGGTGACCGCAAAAATGAATAATAAAACACAAATAATCGTAGTAAAATAATAATTGGTTTATTCCACGATGTAGAGAAGATAAGGTGATAACACTCTAGAAAATATACGAGCTTGAAATGACCGCACATTTATAATTAAGTACAAATGCCACCAGGTGGAGCCACCGTCCTTGAAGGCCTATTTTTAATATTTATGGCTATATTTATACAATATTATTATTTATTTATACTTATATTATACCTATATTTATACAATATTATTATCTATTTATACAATTTATTATTTATTTATACTTGTATACATTTTTATATAATAAATGAAATATATTTTAAATTATTTGTATTATTAAGATACTATTTTAGTACCTATATTTCACTGTCATTCCTTTATTAATATCAATTTATGGTTAAAAAATTAGTATTACATTGTTAGCTATTTTCTGGTGAAATTAATTATTTTAAAAATGCCGAACAAATGTTTTGTTCCAAATTGTAAATCCGGATATGCAAGTGAAAAAAATGCAAAAAAAATTACATTATTTCGAGCTCCAAAGGTATAATATAATATAAAATTAATTAATTAAATAATATATATTTTGAATGTCAAATTTATTAAAATTAATATTTGATAACTTTTTACATTGGAAATAACTTAACTTATAACGATTAATTGTACAAGAAGTAATATTAAATAATACAAAATATAACATGAATATTTAAATAAAAAATGTGTTTATTAATAATTTAAATAAATTGAATACATTTTTAAATAATCATACCATTAAAATTGACACAGTATATATTATATAATAATAAATCAATAAAATAAGTTACCAATTTTTTGTATAAATTATTAAAGGATATTGAGTTGTTAAATATATGGCAACGGAAAATTCCTCGAAAAGATAAACAAATCAGTTCTAATGACTATGTATGTGCACTTCATTTTAAACCAGAAGATTATTGACCCATTTTGAGATTAAAATGCCTGACGGAATAATTCATAAGACTGCTGAAAGAAAAAAAGTAATTTTAAGGGTAGGATCTATACCATCTATTTTTCCTAATCTCCCAAAATATTTAAGTACAATAAACTACAAACGACCAGCACCTAAAATACGTTTACCCATCCAGACTAAGATTAAAAGATGCATACCACTTAATAATAATATAGAAAATGAACATACTACTACAGAAGATAATTTAAAAAATATAATTTCTGACCATAATTATGCTAGTCCAAAAGAAATATTTACAATTGAAAAATTACACGAAATGGCTAATACAGTTGTGTTACCGGGAAATATGTGGAGAATTCATCAAATTAAAGGAATGTGTACTGTTTTTACACATATAAATAATGAGCTGGAAAATGATAAAACAGTTTATTTTTCTACAACAAGTTTACCAGTTGTGAAATTTATTAAAAAAATAATGTATTTTCCAATTGTAAAAGGTGTTGAAGAACTTGAAAATCTTTTACAACAACAAGTTCATAATATTCCAATTTGTATTGGTAGTTCTGACGATGGAAAAAGGTCAGTTGAATGCTTAGGAAGTTTACCTTCAAATATTAAAAGAACTAACACCAAAAGATGCCTTAAATGTAGAAACCAAAGAGGACAAATTCAAAAAAATAAAAAAATGAAATTCAAGAAAGAAAAAAATTGTCATCAAAAATACTTAAATCAAGAACATCACAAAATAAACGTTTAAATAAAAAGGTCCATTTTACAAAATTAATTTAAATTAATATGTAATATTATAATTATAATAAATGACATTTTATATTTTAGATAGTTTCATTAAATCAAAAATTATGTGCTATACAAAACAATTATAATTATATAAAACAAACTAAATTAGAAAATTACATTAGTTTATTACCAAATAAACAACAAGAAGTAGTCAAAGCTTGTTTTGATGCAGCTAAATGTAAATCTTCTAATGGTAGAAGATATTGTACCCCTTGGGTTTATGAATGTTTGCTTATGCATATAAAATCTCCAAAGCTTTATCGCAAAATGAGAAAAGATAATATTATGCCTTTGCCTTCATATATGACACTATTGAGGTATATAAAAAAATTAAGGCCATCCTATGGGTTTTCTCAGTCAACTTTCCAAATTTTAGGTATGAAAGCAAAAGAAATGAGTATTCCTGAAAGACACGGTATGTTTTAATATAATATAATTAATTCAAATAGTTTTATTCCTTACAAAATATAATGATTGAATTTGATATTTAGGCTGTATATTACTTGACGAGATGAAACTATCTGAAGCCCTTTCATTTCAAAGGTCAAATTTAAATATTGAAGGTTTTGTTGATCTGGGAAAATATACAACAGAACATGATCAAAATAAATTAGGAGACCATGCCTTAGTACTCTTTTTTCAACCATTTTGTGGGAAATGGTTTCAAACTATAGGTGCTTTTCTTGGATCTGGAGCAGTTCCTGGAAAAATTTTAGAACAATTAATTATAGAAGCTGTGATTTTATTGGAAAATCAAAATATACATGTAGATGTTATAACAACAGATGGTGCTACTTGGAACAGGAGTATGTGGAAATTATTTGGCATTTCAGAAGTAAGCTCTAGTTGTAGTCATCCAGTAAATTCCAAAAGAAGATTGTGGTTTGCATCTGATTTTCCACATTTAATAAAGAATTTAAAATCTAGAATAATAAATTCAAAAACTCTTCAGGTAAAAAAAAAAAGTTTAAATTAAATATACGTACAACAAATTTGATTATTTATGGAATCAATTTATAAATTATTTTAA
Organism: Tetraneura akinire; assembly: GCA_021307375.1. Classification (NCBI taxonomy): domain Eukaryota; kingdom Metazoa; phylum Arthropoda; class Insecta; order Hemiptera; family Aphididae; genus Tetraneura; species Tetraneura akinire. Next base: position 7,832 of record JAIUCT010003529.1, on the reverse strand, counting down.
TCAGGTACCAGAAGGTATAGTAGATATTCTTCACTGGAAGGCAGTTGTTAAAGCTGATTCTAAATTACAAATTAAAGTTTGTAGTAAGTTAACAGAAGACCACGTTCAACCACGACATTTTCAAACTATGAATGTCAGAATGGCTTTTCAGGTATAAAATAGAAAATATTATTTTATGAATAACTTTTAAAAAAAAAATAATATAATAAAATTGAAATATCCCAAAATATAAATATACATTAATATTTTTTCAAATTATAGGCAAGAATTATAAGGTAGAATAAGTAAATATAACTAAAGTTTTACATATAATAATATATATACAATATAAATATATATATATATATATATATATATATATATATATATATATATATATGTATTTTAATAATAAACATAAATTATTTTAAATAAAAATAAATAGCTATTTATTTTTGTTAGTTTTTTAGTGGATCTGTAGCAGCTAGTATGGAATATTATAAAGAATTTATACCTGAATTAGCTAATTGTGAAGCAACTATTTCTTTTGTAAAGCGAATAAATAACGTTATAGATGCCATGAACTCGCAACTTCCAATTCAAGCTTTAAGACCCGATCCTGAATCAATCCATAACAAAGTAAAATAATATGTTAAAGTTGCATATAATAATATTTATTTAAAATACATTTTTATCACCTAGGTACTTACTAATTTTTTAACTTATTTTGAAAAATATGAAAATATGAAGTCAAACGTTCAACAAAAACTAACTGCATCAACTGCGCTTGGCTTAAAAGTGACTATTCGGACTGCATTAGAGTTGGTAAAATATTTATCAGAAGAAATAGGATATCGGTATTTAATGACAAGGCGTATAAATCAAGATGCTTTAGAAGTATAAAACTTGCACTTTAATTATTACTTAAAAATGATTATTAAATAATATTGTTTTTATTGTTACCTAGCACTTTTTTGGAAGTGTAAGAGATGCATGTGGCTCAGGATCACATCCAGATTCCGTATTATTTATTCAAGTCTATAGACTACTTTCAACATACTCATTAGTACGCCCACCAAGAGGTAGTAATGTTTCAGGAGAAACTCTTTTGGATGCCATTGTTGGATTGCAAGATATTACTGAAAATGCAAATAATGACCGCAAAAGAGAAATGGAAGAAAAAATTGATAACATATTAGACAAGAATGATAATATGATTAATTTAAATACCGATCATGATTATGCAATATTAGCAATAAATCCTCATGCACTTTCTGTACTTGCTGGGTATGTTGCAAGAAAAATGAGGAAAACAAAACCAGCAAAAGAATGTAATGTATGTTTTTCTGCATTATGTTCACCTGAAAAAGAAAATATAGATGATAGACATAAACTTATAAATATTAAAAGTTATGGATACCTATTAATTCCATCAGATGAATTGTATAAAATAATTTATCAGGTAACTAAATATTAATTATGATATAAAATATAATAGGTATAATCTCATTACTTTGTTAACTACATAGCAAATTATAGAACAATTGTAAAAATTTAAAAGAACAAATATAAAATAGGTGTATATATAAAAATAGATACATAAAAATAATAACATTGGATAACCATAATCAAAGTTAAAAAAGTAATGAAAGATAATTAAATAACTAAAAACAATTATTTAGAAATGAACCTCACTGTATTAGCTTTGTAACTTACCTTTGTCCAACATAATCACTTCATAAAATGTACAAGAATCGTACAAATCCAGACTTTGTATATATCACCTAAAATGAGAACTGGGAGACTCTATTTACCTATAAAATGTTAATATGATCAATTCTTAATTTTTTTATTTTTTTGTTTTTAATAGCTTGAAGATGCTATTTGTATAAAACTAGCAAATGAACATCTTCATAAAGACTTACTGTTCAGTATAATGAATTATCTTGTGACTGAAGCTAATATACAAACACTAGGATGTGAAGAACATTCACGAGAAATAACACGGACGATAATAATTTTTTATTTAAAATGTAGAATGCATTTTGCATGTAATGAAGCAAATGCAAAAAGAGATAATAACAAAAAACAAAAGAATTTATTAAAACAATCAAAATTATGTTAATTACCTACCTAGTTATACATATTTAAAGTAAATAAAACGTATAATATTAAGAATTTGAAGTAAATAAATAAGTAATAAAATTTATAGGTACCTATCATAATTCATATCTAATTAAAAATTAAAATTTGAATATATTTGAATATGGGATGATTGAGTTGAATTTTGAAAAATAGGCCTTTTGGTCATGTGGCGGTGCCTAACGGATTTATGTTCAACTATTTCAAATGTGGTCAAAAAGAGAACGCTTTTTTTTCATTTTATAATGGGAGTGTTATCACCTTATCTTCTCTACATCGTGGTTTATTCACAGACTATACTAACAATAGTGTTGTGTGGTAACTGTAATAGATGACCGACGACAAACACGTAAAAACAAGACGAAGAGAAAAAATTATATATAACAAAAATAAAGATGTGGTCACATAAGCGTGCGCACGGGGTAGTCAGGGTAGGCACTTGACTACTCTGCGAACAACTCCCCCCACCCTCAACATTATGTTTGACCATAACCACATGTCCGTAAACGGTAAATGTAAAAAATAAGAATATTGGAAAAATTAAAAAAAATATTTAATTGTAACTGCTATGATAAAATAAATTATCATATAAACCACGATGTAGATAATGTTTATATGTGATATATTAATACTATTCAAATACGGGAATCCCTGGTTTTTCGTTATCGCGCCGCCGCCGCTGTGTTATTTTATCTGGCAATGATTGTAGCTGAATAATAATAAATAGCACAATGCACCGTTGTCATTTAGTGAATAATAAAACCTTAGATCATATACCATGGATAAAGCCATAAGGCTGGTTTTTGATATCAACATGTTTAGAGCCCCAGCCCTTTGTCCGCATGCGCGTAATTCTGATTGGTTGAAATTATGCGCGCGTTTTATAAAATGTTCGTATCAATCCTAAGCAATAATATTTTATAAATTTAACAATTTAGTATTTGCCAACTATGGATGTCATTATCTCAATAGACAATTTTCTAAAATCTAAATTCTATACTACTATAATAAATAATAATATATTTGTTTGGAAATATATATTAATTGTGTAGGTAAATAACTAATTAAATAAATACTAAATAAATATATTTTAATAAAAAATTAAAAACTGAATTATTTATTATTTAAATACAAATATGTAATAAAATTATTATTGATTCTTAAATAAAATTAATTTGGTCAAATTCCTTCTTATATTTTTACCAGTGATGGATAATGTATGCATTTTAGCATAGTGATGTAATCTTAATGTTATATAATTACTTATAATTAATTTTAGTAATTGACTACGGTGATTATCTAATATGTTTTGGTTCAGTATATGATTTCTCATTATTGTTGAATTGAAAATTGTAGGATCTTGACTAATTTCATTGAGTGTCTTTAAACATAATATTTGATGTATATTATTTTTTTTCAATATATCATCAGAATTTATCCGTATTATATATTCAACTGCTAGACATGTTTTGTAGACATCGGATGAAGCATTTATTAATTTTCCTCGAGTTTTTAATTGATATAACAAAGAACTAGAATCATTTTCTTCTTCACTCAAAAGTGAATCACATATTCCACAAATATTTTTTTTCCTCCTCATTTTACATACGATAAAACCACAAGTATATTTAACAACATCAATAATAAATTCCTCCAACTCTGGTATTTGATATTCATAGTCATGATCGAATTCATCAAAAATAATTTGTTGATCAATTTCATCTGTATTATTATTGCAAATAGCATCAGCATCTTTTCTTTTATTGGCTGATACAAACAATATATATTCAATATCAGCATTATCTAGTATGATACAATTTCCATAAATAGATCCACTAATTTCGTGCCGAACTAATAGCCTTTTATATGCCGATCTAAATTGTATCACATTAGGGTTGTTATTAAACCCTCCTCGACTCCTTATTGCACTAAAAAAATACCTCTATATAATCCTGACTTAATTTATAGCTTAATAAAAATGACATACTATCTTCCTTAAGATTTTCAAACAAATTAATTATATTTGTAAGACAAATAATAATCCCTAAAAACCCAGTTTTTCTTTGGCTATTTAATAATAATTCTCCTTTTGGATGAGTTTGGTTACTTTCAAAATGTAGACCTTCAACATAAATCATAAAATCAATTAAAAACTGTTTGATTCGTGGTAAGGTTTCGTCATTAACTGGAAAAGAAAAGTCCCCCAATGATAATTTGTTTCTACAGTTGCATAGGTCAAAAGCATCATTGAATATTTTACAAAACTCTGCGGTACCTTTTGTATCTTTTAAATAATTTAATTTTTCAATAATAATAAAGCAGAACTAACACTGGAACTTAGGGTTTGTACTGCCAGACGAACGTTCATCTTATTTTCAAAGAATCTTATATGCTTTTGTCTTAATTTGTTTGCAGCATGTAATCCTTTTGTTTCTTGAATTGATTGTAACATTTGTATATCGTACCATTTTATTTTTTGCCCATTACTATCTATTATAATTTTTTTATCACCTAAAGTGTTTCGCACTAACTTAACCATATGAGCTGCATCCCAAAATATGTATATAGGTTTATTTTGTTCTTCGGGAAATGCTGGATTTTGTATCCTCGGTTTAAATTGTGCAGAGAAAAAATCAAAATTGGCTCCTAAACTTTTACACATTGTCATATTGGATTGGGCTCCATCAAATGTTATTGATTTGCATAGTGCCCCTGTTTCTGAAAATAATTCTAAACACCTAGTTAATAAGTTGGCTCTTTCAGTACCTGAAAAACTGTGTATTAAAAAGTACCCTAAAGGGACTTCCCATTGGCCATTTAAACACACTGCAAGAAAAACTAAAACATTTGTAGCCTCTTGTATATTATCTTGATCATAATTATTTTGAGTACCCAAGTCTACACCACCAAAAAATCTATTACTCATAAATATTATTTGTTTTCATATGGCCATCTCATCAATTACTATATTACATACTATAGGTTGTGTTGTGCTGTTTTGTTTTACACGTAAAGAAATAGCGTCAAAAGATTCTTTAGTAAACCCAGGTTCCCCTTGAACAACAGAATACCATTTTTTTAGAGTAGTAGGATGGGGTAATAAATTCTTAAATGTCTTTCTAACATAGTTATATGCTTTAGAGGAGTAAAATTGTAACGTAAGTGCAAAACCTCGAATAGCTGGAGAGTATTTAGTATTTTTGGATTTCAATTGTCTGTTTAATGTTTCTTTTACAGATTCTGATGTATTGTTCTATAATAAAAATAAAATTTTAATCAATAATTATAATACAACTTTTATTTTTTTTAACTACAAAATTACATTATGTTATAACTTGCTAATAATTTATGTAATAAAAAGAACAGACATGAGCCCTATTTATACAAAGGTAAATTAAAAATAGATATATTTGTATATAATTAATTATATTACATTTATAATCAGTGTTGAATTCAGGTATACTTCAGAGGGGGCGAAAGCCCTCCCTAAAATTTTATTCGCCCCTGAAATAAGTGGAAGTTAAATAATATTTTTTACATTTTTCCAACTGTAACTGTAAGTATCAGGTAGGTACAAATTATAATGTTCATCTGTAAAATTGAAAACCCAACCTATATAAATAATCATAAATACTTGGAGTTTCAATTAGTATTATATTTTAATTATATATTTTTTTTTCCATATTGAATGAATATATTCGTAAATTGTGACTATTAAATAACAAATGTTTTCTATATTTTAACAACAGTCAACAAGCTATTTTTAATTCGCCCCCCCCTGACAAATATATCTGAATTCATCACTGTTTATAATATTTCCAGTTTTCTAGGTTTTTTGACAGTTCATCAATAATTTCCTCAAAATTTAATTTAATATGTCTATTAATTGACATTGAAGACAATCAACTAAGTATAACCTAAACAAAAACAAAAATATGAAACCCCATTTTTTTAAAAGAAGTTAAAAAAAAAAGTTCTAACCAAATCACCCTCCTAGTTACTCCACTGATAATATTCAACAATTAAGTTTTATTTAATTATTTATATTCACAAATGCTCAATTTTATTTTAAATATAAAATAATATAGTTACTTAATGAAAAAGAATTATTATAATATAATTTTTAATATTTTTAAGAGTACTTGATTATTTGCGTACCAATATATAATCATGGGCGCCTTCAGTTATAAAATTATTATTTTTTAAATGTTTAAATAAGGCCTCAAAATTGGAAAGTTTTCTTTTAAGTCTTCTCACTTTTTGGTGTAATACATTAATTTTTTTTCTTTGAATCAATATTTTATTCTTTGCTTGTTTAAAATTATGTTTTGCACGCCGTGGTGTATCAAAATCTGGTGTTTTAATGTCACCAACATATCGTTGATTTGAATTTTTTTAGGAGTTTCTAAAAAATTTGTATAAAATAAATATATTTTTATTCATTATAAATTATTTATAAAATATAACATACCAAATATATAATCTTGTGTCAAATCAGATGATTTTCTCTTGCTAGAATTTGGTGGCAAATTAAGTTCACTTTGCACAGGCTCATCAATCAATGAAACATCTGTAGACAACAATGCACACTCATGTTCTTGTTCTTCATGTCTTTAATTTAAAAACCAAGAATTTATAAATGATAAATATTGATATAATCAATCTAAATTTATAATTAATAAATAATTACAAAGGTACTGGAATGTTGTTGCATGCCAATTGTTTACTACATTTTAAATGTAACGTGGGAATGGACTTAGGTTTTAATATTCGTTTTATATTTCCGGTAAAACAACTATCTTCAAAATGTCTTGAACACAATTTTCGATTAGGTCCATAGTCATCTATTGAAAACCCACAAGCTTTGAGCCATATAGAACGCTGTTCTGTATTGGTGGGAAATCTGTACATTTAAAAATATAATTACTTAATTACCTACTTTAATACTTATGTACAAATAGTTAAATAGTTAAGAATAGATAAAAAATTATATTACAAAAAAAAAAGTATTTATTTTACTTACTTATGCAATGAAAGACCTGGATGAGATTTTGATGACTTCAAGCAAAATAAACATGCATTTGGCATGATGTTAAATATAACTAATACCTATTTAAAGTTTAATGTAAAATTGTAAATTAAAATATAAACACCTAAATAGTAAAGACACTATAGACCATAGAAATATATAATAATACGTCAATTTTTAATATTATATAGTGCAAAACTCAAAACCACTGTTGTATGATGTACATATCTACATTCTACAGCCGTGTTCAAAACATAATACAAATTTAATAACGTAAACATATTATTGTATTATCAATCATTTTGCGCATGCGCAATGGTAACCAAGGCTCTAACATGTTGGCGTCAAATTGAATGCATAGGCTCAAATGGGTATGGCTCTATCCATAGTATATGATCTAAGAATAAAACAACTTACAACTATATAGCAGCAGCTGCTCCGTAGACCATTGAATAATATCGATATTCGTTTATGATAAGGATTGGCGAATGTGACTAAGACTAACGAATTGTTTGAAAGACGAAACATAACAAATAAAAATTATTATAAATTTATAAAGAATTTCGTTTATAAATTATTTAAAAGGTTGTTATTAAGGTAGTTGTTGTTAAATTTTGTGATTTTAATCATATAACGTTTTTCTTAGAGACATTAACAATGAAAAAACGAAAAACCATATTTG
>JAIUCT010003505.1:0-10842 GCA_021307375.1 Tetraneura akinire | reverse complement strand
AATAGTTTTATTTGTATAATATACATATTTGTTTAGAGTATTTTTTTTAAAAAAAAATTTATTTTTTATTTTTTTTTAAAAATTTTTTTTTTAAATAAAAATAAGATAAATTCATAATATTTATATAATACTCACTTTTCCGCGTTTATTCATCTTCATTGGTGATGGTCCATCAGGTCCTATTTCGCCTTCACTCTGTTGATTGTCGCTGCTGTCCATTGTATTTGTTTATAATTAACAAAATAATTAAACAAAAACAATAAAACAAAACAATAAAAAACTATTGATTTGTAAAAAAAATGCTGTATAGTATAACAAACGGAGAAAACGGTGTTATTCGGTATACCGCTCGCGAGTCGAAAAAACGGTGTGACGGTGTGTAATTCAGATCACTATGTATGCAGCGAGTCGTGCCGTGACATTCGACACCGGAGCGCTAGCTAGTAGAATTTTAAGAAGGGAATGCGCGGCGGCGACCAAATATCGTCTGAGGAGTGGATCAACTTAAACAGGATAGACTATATTACAGTTAACACATTTAGGTGGCATATCGTTAGATTTTTGGCAAAGGCTATAATGATGGTCACCTGCATATTTTACACACCTAGGTGGTAAATGGCAAAATTTGTTTGTGTGTGAGAGGCGTTGGCAGTTAGTACATTATGGGATGTCTTTTGATGGTCTTCTAGATTCAACGACTACTACACAGTGAAAGAGTCTGTTTAGGGAGTATATACCTGTGGAATGTTTCGACAGTAGAACGGCTACGATAGGTAGGAATTAGGCGTTAGGTTAGGGACTGGTTAGGCAGGTTTCCTTACGGCGGTTAGCACGGCCGCCGCCCCGGTTAGATTAGTAACCTTATCCGGGTTCGAATCCCAATCCGTCGGCGGCGGAGCACTTTCGGTTTTTTGCATTTATTTTTTTTTTTCGTTAATCTTCCGGCGCTCTCCTATACGCGCGTGCGCATTGAACGCCGGTCGTCCGAACCGTCCACGTATGCCCGTTACGCGACCGTATTACAGACGGAATTATATTATGGCCGCCCGATTTCGACCGTAATAAATAATAATATATATTATTACGAGTTATTATTTTTTATTTACATTAAAATACTTATATTTTGTTTTCACATATTTAATCGTTTATTATACCCTTGATATTATATACTCCGTTTTTTTTTTTTACCGTATAACCGTAAAACGTATTTTTTCCCGTTCGTATTTCTCGCGCAATTGTCGTTTTTTTCGCGCCGCCGTCGATCACCGTACCGTAACTGAGTCGATTTTCGCTGCCCGATCGCTTTTTCTACTGTATTTTTAATTTTTAAAAACGTCGAAAATGGTTTTCGGACCGTTCGCGGTCGGGTTTCCGACCGTTACGATCGATATTTCGCCGTAACTCGCGGATTTTTCGATATCGCGAAACACTTTAAATACACCAATTTTCGACAATTATTCAAGCAGCCACCGTGGCGCACTCGATAGGTAGGGATTAGGCGTTAGGTTAGGGACCGGTTAGGCAGGTTTCCTTACGGCGGTTAGCACGGCCGCCGCCCCGGTTAGATTACCTAACCTTAACCGGGTTCGAATCCCGATCCGTCGGCGGTGGAGCGGCGTTCGGTTTTTTGCATTGATTTTTTTTTTCGTTAATCATCCGGCGCTCTCTTATACGCGCGTGCGCATTGAACGCCGGGCGTCCGAACGTCCGCGTATGCCCGTTACGAGACCGTATTACCGACGGAATTATAGCCGCCCGATTTCGACCATAATAAATAATAATATATATTATTACGAGTTATTATTTTTTTTTTTACGTTGAAAATACTTATATTTCGATTTAATATATTTAATCGTTTATTATACAGTTAATATTAAATACTCCGTTTTTTTTTTTTGACTCTATCTAAATACTTATAATAATTCATAATTGTTATACACTATATCGATATGTCATCGATAATATTTCTACGTAACAAATCTCGACTCTGTAAAATTATACGTATGATTTATATACGAATCGTGGTCGTTGGCTTATATTATAAACGATAATTGTTCGAACGCATATGTTGTTACGGTTAAAAAATATAGTACGGGCGCTACCGGTATTACATTGGCGGCTATGGTGGTGTAAAACTTTTCACGCGAACCTTCTGTATTCCACTGAAACCCGACTGGGGTAAGTGAGTGCGCCGAAGGCGTACTCCGCGTGGTGGTACTACCGTGATCGGTCAAAGACTGTTCACCCGAAAAGAGTGTAAATAGGACCACTAGATTGCGAACGCCCTTCAATACGCCGGAGGCGGATAAAATACTTTAATCATTATATCCGATAAAGATCTACTTCCGCCGGACTCAATGTAGTATGTACCCGTACACTATGGTAGCAGAAAAGCTATGGTGGTAGTAAAGCTTTTCACCCCCACCAGTATTCCACTGGCAGAACTATGGTGGTGGTAAATCTTTGGTTCCTCAGCTACTGGTTAGGTAATGATTACATTATATCCGATAAATAGCTACTTCCGCCGGACTAAATGTACCCGAACACTATGGTGGTGGTAAAGCTTTTCACCCTCACCAGTATTCCACTGGCAGTTATGGTGGTGGTAAAGCTTTTCACGCGAACCTGCATCCAAGGACAGCTAGTCTGCTATTATAAAATAAATGTTATCAGTAGTTCATTTCTTCCAATCGTTTTTTCTTAATTTTTTTTTTATAAATTCTCGAGTGTGTTGTGCGTCTTCCCAAGTTCCACATTTCGCGGTCAACTTTTTATCGTCCTTCGATCGAAATCGGTTTCGGAATTTTTTGGGCCCGACTTTTTCTTAAAGAGACGTTCAAACTTTATACCAGTGTGACGGGTCGCCCTTTCTGGAAAGTAAAACGGACGACCGATGATCGGTCGACGGGCGTCCGTACCGCGCTTTTCCTACGTTCGCGAGATAACGTTTTCGGACGACGCTGATAACCGCGTTCGATTTCGCGCGGTAAATGATTCGCGATAACCGACCGCCGTTTCACCGATAAACGTCCGAAAACGGTGCGTCGGAGCGCCTCTCTCTCTCCGCCTTTGAACGTTTCGCACCGTAATTTTATTTTACATTTTCTCCCGTCCTTTTTATCCCTCAACGACGAACGGACGTTCGTTTTTTCGCGTTTTAAAATTAGTCGACGGCACGACACCCTTTCCCCGCGATTTACGACGGAAACTTATTTTTTTCCGTTCGTATTTCTCGCGTAGCCGTCGTTTTTTTCGCGCCGCCCTCGATCGCCATACCCTAACCGAGTCGTTTTTCGCGGCCCGATCGCTTTTTTTCGAGTATTTTTCGTTCTACGAACGTCGAAAACGGTTTCCGGACCCTTCGAGGTCGCGTTTCCGACCGTAACGCGCGATATTTCGCCGTTATTCGCGGATTTTTCGATATCGCGAAACACTTTAAATACACCGATTTTCGATGATTATTCAAGCAGCCACCGTGGCGCACTCGATAGGTAGGAATTAGGCGTTAGATTAGGGACCGGTTAGGCAGGTATCCTCACGGCGGTTAACACGGCCGCCGCACCCGGCTCGGTTAGCCGACCGGACCGGGTTCGAATCCCGATCCGTCGGCGTCGGAGCGCAATTCGGTTTTTTGCATTTATTTTTTTTTTCGTTAATCTTCCGGCGCTCTCTTATACGCGCGTGCGCATTACGCGACGGTATTATATAATCGCCGCCCGATTTCCACCGTTAATATATTATTATTTTTTAAAATACTTATATTTGGTTTTTAATATATTATATTATTACAATCTATTTTTTTTGTTGACCGTCTAATTAATTATAATCGGTTTTAATAATTTTTAACTTTTCACATTATATTTATATTTCAATCGATTCTTGACCGTACAATTATATATTTGATTTTATATACATATCATGGTAGTTGGATTATATTATATACAATAATTGTTTGAATGTATAGGATGTTGCGTATAATAAATATAGTACATGAAATAATAGACAATGAAAGAGCATATAATTACACGATTAATAGTTTAAAACTTTTATTGCAATACATAAAAAGGATACAAAAATATATCAATCAAATTTCAAAATACACTGTAAAAAAATGAAAAAAAAAAAAATTAAAAACTACAATAATTACAATATTTTAGATAGAGGTTTCAATTATATTTTGTTAAAACGCATATGTAATTATTTATTAAAGATAAATAACAAATCTTAATATGAATAACGCTGTATTATACATTTCTATATACAAAATGAATAAAAATATTATTTATTAGTTATAGGTAACGCATAATGTTCTTCAGCACAGTATAATTCACATATGATGGTGGTGCTTTTATTATAAATTACAAAAATAATGGTAATGGTGTGAAAAATAATTAAAAATCAAAGCAATAATTAAAATATTATTTATAGTTGTTACTATATTTTTTGGTAAAACACATAAGTAATCGTTTATTAAATTTAAATAATAAATATTATTACATCCATACACTATGTTACACTTATTAACACAAAACTTTTATTGCAATACATAAAAACATACAAAAATTTATCAATAAAATTTCAAAATAATAATTAATTCACAGATTTTAGACACAATATATTATGGTGGTGATATTTTAAATACAAATAATTGTTGTACACTTTAATGATATGGAATAAAAAAAAAAAAAAAATTAAACTGCAATAATTACAATGTTATGTATAGTGGTTAACTATACTTTTTGATAAAACACATAAGTGCCTAATCTTTTATTAAAGATAAATAACAAATCTTAATATAAATTCCTACTTTAGACAAAAGGTTAAGAGTAAACATATATAAAAATATAGTTATAATGAAAAATAAAAATCATATATATAACCTAACCCAATCCCATTTTTTTTTTTTTTAATATAAATACTTCCAAATAATTTTTGGTCGTCAACACTGCATTCTATATTTTCTATATACAATATGAAAAAAAAAATTATTTATTTTTAATGATACATTTTAAAAAGTACATTAATTACTTATTATAGTCTTCCATTGGTAGTTAAATTTGAGTGACTTACTCCTACTTTCATAGGAAATAATTGTTTTCTTGACATTTTGAATGTGTATATTATGCAATTTAAGAAACACATTGTAAAGATGAAATTCAAATGGCTGCCTCTACAGTTGTGCATCAACAATGAACTGGTGTACTCGGTGGTGGTTTTATAGCTGCACGCTGTATAGAAATAAATCATTATTTACTTTTTAATACATTAAATGTTAAATAATTATTCAAACCTCATAATATAGGTATGGGGCGACACAGATATTATTAGAAAAAAAAAGTAGGTACATTTTAAAATTAACCAAACTTACCTATTAAGTATTATTTTTATATTCGTTAAATTTGTATAAAATTTTTAATGAAATATACTAAATACAAAATACAAAAAATGAGCTGATACTCCTGCCGCACAGGATACAGGTGTGCGGATCATAGCGTTTAATTTTACTTAGAATTTGAATGCAATGATAAACCATTGCATTCGAAAAAATGATTCTGAGCGAAGTTCAGTCAGATTATAATTTTCGTTTGAACTAAAAATATCAATTTAAAACAGCTATAAAAAAAAATTGAGATTAGGGATTTTTCTAATATTTTAGTATGATGTTAAGTAATATGTAAGTATACTTCAGTAAAATTTTCAGACCCTAATACCAAAAATTACCAATTTTATCAAACATTATATACGTAAAAACGAGAAATTTACGAAATATTCGAAGTCCTATATTTAGTAAAAAAATTTAAAAAACGGTTCTTAAATTTTACCACATATATATGATAGCTATGTGAACACCCAAAAAATTTTCAAGTCTCTAACTTAAAAATTGCCCGAGTTATCGTGGAATATAGAAATTGAATTCGTCAAAATTTCATTTTTCGTGAAAAATGCCGTTTTTTCGTCATTTTTTCGAAGTTTTTTCTACCGCTTATAGTCAATTTTGAGAAATTCGAAAAATGACCTAAATAAAGTACCATCTACATCCACTTTTACATTTGAAACTCGCTATTCGTGAAAATCGAAGCATTATTTCGGGTAGTAAAAGTGTTTTCAGAATATTTATTTATACGTATGGATTCTAAAATTTTCGTTTTCCTAAAAATATCAACTTAAAACGGCTATAAAAAAAAATTTTGACAATGGATTTTTCTAATATTTTAGTATGATGTTAAGTAATATGTAAGTATACTTCAGTAAAATTTTCAGACTAAAATACCCAAAATTGACAATTTTATCACACATTATATACGTAAAAACGTGAATTTTACGAAATATTCAAAGTCCTATATTTTGGAGAAAAATTAATGTAACGGTTCCAAAATTATACCACATATATATAGTAGCTATGTAAACATCCAAAAAAAATTTCAGGACTCTATCTTAAAAATTGCCTGAGTTATCGTGAAATATAGAAATCGAATTCGTCGAAATTTCATTTTTCGCGAAAAATGCAGTTTTTTCGTCATTTTTTCGCCGTTTTTTCTACCGCATAGCGTCAATTTTGAGAAATTCAAAAAATGACCTAAGTAAAGTACCAACTAGATCCACTTTGCTACCGGAAACATACCCTATTCGTGAAAATCGGAGCATTATTTCGGGTAGTATTTTTCTACACAGACATAAAAAAAAAAAAAAAAAAAAAAAAAAATAATCACACATCATTGTAAAACCAATACATTCTTCGTTTCGCTCAGAATCTAATAGGTACTAAATATAAAGAGCCATTTGATAACATTGATTCATTTATATATTATTTTGTTTACTACAATATTTAAAGAATTAAGTATGCAATTCAAAGTTAAAAAAATAAGTACATTTGTATGTACTAAAGAATAATATTTAGTATTATTGTTCTATACCTACATGGATTCACATTTTTGCTTCTGTTGTTGTGGTCCAACAATGTACTCGAGCACTCAGCAGTGTGTTTTCATAGCTGCCCACTGTATAAAATATAAAAATTATTATTTTTTTTTAATACATATTTTCTTCATTACATTAAACTTTAAATAATTTTTCATGACTAATACAATAATCATACACGAGTAGTTTATAAGACTAAAAGGTTTTCAGTACGTTAAACATAAATAATTCATACCCGATATAGTCCTCCTTTGGTCGTTTAGTTTCTCAGTTTTCACTATTTCATCGAGTCATTCGAGTACATGAAGTATTAACAGATTTTAATTCAAGATTTAAATTATTGCTGCTTCCATACATATGGCTCTACAATTTGACTCATATTATTTTTATAAAATGGCATGAGCCATGAAGTGCGCTTGCACCTGCACACCTAGGCACGAGCCGCCACTGTTAATATTATATAGTGTCATTTTTATTTTAAACTATTATAACATACTTTATTATTATATATTTTTTATAATGACACAATTCGTTCTGATATTTCCACCCTCGCACTATATATTATGATAAATCTACTTTTGATTAGGAAATGTTAACAAATACGTATATGTTTTAAATAGTAAATCGATCATTATATGTTTCAAGAATTTACTATTTAAAAGAAATGTTACCATTTGAAAATCAAAAGTTTATGTTATTTTATCATGTATGAGGATGATGGTAAGAGTATTATAACTATGACAAAATATATAACGAAATGTGTAATGATAATTAAAGTATTAACATTTCAAAAACTACTTTTATTTTTAAAGTTTAATGCTGAATCATGTATGTTTATATTTTGTTTCAGGGTGTTATACATGTCATAAAGTCGGGCATCTTGCCCGCAATTGTGTGGCCGCCGCTTTGTCAGCATCGGTCGTTAGCGAGCAGGCCCGCGCTTACCTTTTAGCTGCCCTTGTGCTATAAGAATAATGGCTGCCCCTACACCATACCATAATCGTAATATTTTATAGTATTCTACTACAGTGGTCTATTCATTAAAAAAAAAATGTAAGGATTTGTGTAACAAGTTGTACCTATCAGACGCGGATCCAGAAAATTTTGACAGGGGGTGCTAAGATAAAAAAAATTATTAGCAGAGGTTTACTTTTTCATTTTTTTAAAATACAGGTATGTATAAAAAGTTTTTCAACATTAACATTTTTAATAAATATTACTTATTACTTTTAATTAACATTACAATAATAATTATGAACAATTTTTTTATAAAAATTATATATAAAATATATATTTTATAAAATAAAAATTTTATTGATGGTCAAACGATAGGGGGTGCTTGAGCACCCATAGCTCCCCCCTAAATCCGCGCCTAGTACCTATAAACAGTAATTCAGAATTTTTTTCTCCTTATAATGCAGAAAAAACAATTGTTTAATAAATAAATAATAACTTGCTTAACAATGTTAACAATTACATCATAATATTTATATAAAATATTTAAATTATAATACATTAAAAATTTAATAATTAGGTAACTTATTATATTTGATATAGCATTTTATTATTAATATAATATATTTCAAATACGATAATATACGAGGTCGTATTATGATTTATGATTTGATACACATATATATTTATATATTTCGAATTTTTATCAAAATAACGAAAATATTTTGATATTCTAATTAAATCTTGAAACTAATTTTATCTAAAAACGACCATATCTATATCATAGAGATTATTTTAAGTTTAAGGCCGCCCTTAAGTTTTGGCCGCCTTTGTTATTTGCACACCTTGCACACCTAGTTAGCGCGGGCCTGTTAGCGAGTCCGCCGCGGTCACCAGCGAGTCCGCTGCGGCCACCAGCGATTCCGCCGGTCAGGAACATCAACAGGAGGTCACCGCTCCTGTAGATGACGCTGAAATGTCCGTCCCCCCCACATCCGGTGAACAATAAAACAAAAACAAAAAATATATATAAAAAAAAAAATGTATAAAAAAAAAATAAAAAAAAAAAAAAAAGAAAAAAAAAAAAATGTATAAAAAAAAAATATATAAAAAAAAAAATGTAAAAAAAAAAAAACACATCATTGTAAAACCAATTTTTTATAATTTATAAATTTTATGTCTTTTTTAATTTTGTAAATTTAAAATACAAATATAAATAAAAAAAATTTTATTTAATGCTCCTTTTTTTAATTTATTTAATATCAAACTACCTACAATTCATTCCTCTTCATTGGTGTGCACAAATAATTCCAATAATTTGGAAGTGCAAAGGTTAAAAATTTGTATTATTATTTTAATGATATAATCAGGCAGCTGTGTAAGGTCTAAGATATTATTTCGTTGCAGTATATTGTTTTTAATTAAAATTTTTAAATGCTTTGTAAATGTATGAGGTTTGGGCGATACTACAAAAATAAAAACGTTATTACCAAGAAATTTCATGACGTGTGATTACCGAGAAATTTCATGACGCGTGAATACAACTTCAGAAGTAATACTTGCTGTCAAATATTAATTAAAACAAGAGAAATTTGGTATCACTGTTTAATATGGGCCATTGTCTTTGTCGTAATAACTTTGCGCTGGACGCCATTGCGTCAGGCTGCGGAAAACTTTTGACGAGTGCGTTACCTCAAATTTTCTCTGCAGCCTTTAATCTTTTTTTTTTACTACGAATCCTCAGTACAGAGAGTTTTTTGCGATATTTGAACAATTTATTGTCTATATTTTTATTGAATTGCGTACTTGGGTGTTTTTATATACATATTTTGTGACGATTGACGCTGACGCGTGAGTGTTGTGTACTTTGTTGGTCGTTTAATATTAAATCAACAATGGTCAAATATTGTATTTTATGCGGTCGTATTTCCGACAATATGGCTATACACAGGTTAGTATAATATAATTTACTTTTCTAATCGTTAAAAAAAAATTAGAATATCAATAGGTACATAGAATCAATAGGAATACATACCTAGATCTTATATATAGAAATCTGAAATTTTTTTAGGTTAATGAGTGTTCTTAAATAAAGGTATATATATTTATATAATAGAACAAAGTTGGCCACGTGTTTTTATTCTGTTGGCAGTTGGCAGCGTAGCGTTCTATTCGATATTCGACAAATTCAAAATATTTGATATACCTATCCAATTTTCTAAACTGATATTTAAATAACATGTATTTATGCTTTTCATAGGTTTCCTAGAGGCACACATAGAGTTGAATGGGTGGCATACATTGAAAGACGAGGTCTTCCTCTGGCACATGTACGTGAAACGACAATGTTGTGTTCTAGACATTTCAGCCCTCACGACTATAATGTGAGTACGGAAAGACGTCAACTTAACAGAGGAGCAATACCGACAATTGTGAGTATAATATATTATAGGTATTAATATTTCTAAAAGGAACAAAATGTACATATAGCACAACATGTTTTTTGTCCTGTATAAGAGAAAACATATCCAGTATAAAAACATATTTTTATACTGTGTATGTTGTTATTAAATGTTTGGCATAAATATTCATTAATTATAAGTTATTGTTAATCATAAACATGTACAATTAATTCACACACAATCATAAATGTATTGTGTTTAAATTTTCATTATAATATTTGTTCTTTTCCCAATTTTTTTATATTGGTCTTCATGTAACTACAACATATACTTATAGTAATTATGAATATCATTTCACTATGTGTATTTTATAGCTTTTTTTTAAGTAAATAACTTGTTTTATAGTAATGAACATGTATATTATTTTTTCACACACATGACACATCTATAAAATATAAATAGTGTTTAAATATTCATAACAAAATTTGTTCTTTTATTAATTTTCTTCACAAAGCTTTATCTATACGAGGTGTGACAATTAAATAACGAGACTTTCTAAATATAACCT
>JAIUCT010003457.1:333-10910 GCA_021307375.1 Tetraneura akinire | reverse complement strand
GTCTAGTATCAAATACGTGTATATCATTTTACCGCCACCGCCACCGCGGCAGTGTGTGGAGACCTTTATATAGAAATGTATAAAGAAAATAATGCAAAAAATTCCGACCTTACCCCTGGTGGGACTCGAACCCACAATCCCCAGTTTAGGAGACCGATGCCTTATCCATTAGGCCACAGGTGCTTGGTGCGTGAAATGATTAAATTAGATTTATTTAACAAGACTGGATAGTAGATAAATATAGTATATTATCTTTGAAAAAGATAGAGGTACATAATAAATAAACACTAACATATATTATAGTGAAATAGTGAATTAAGTTTTGCTATTTTATCAATATTATTGTATTGGTTTTACAATTATATATGTTTTTATTTATTTTTTTTCTGTTTGAAGACAATTTTTCTACCCGAAATAATACTCTGACTTTCACGAACAGCATAATTTTTCCTGTTGGAACTTTATTTAAGTCATTTTTCGAATTTCACAAAATTGGCCCTAATCCCTAAACGGTAGAAAAAATGATGAAAAACGACATTTTTCACGGAGACTAAAATTTCGACGAATTCGATATCAATATTTCACGATAACTCGGGCAATTTTGAAGTTGGAGACTTAAAAATTTTACTGGGTGTTCACCACGATTTAAGATATACAGGTTGAACGACGGCATATAATAAGCAATAAGGTATTGCTTTATATTTTATACTAGCTGTCCTTGGATACAGGTTCGCGTGAAAAGCTTTACCACCACCATAGTGTTCGGGTACATTTAGTCCGGCGGAAGTAGCTATTTATCGGATATAATGTAATCATTACCTAACCAGTAGCTGAGGAACCAAAGCTTTACCACCACCATAGTTCTGCCAGTGGAATACTGGTGGGGGTGAAAAGCTTTACTACCACCATAGCTTTTCCGCTACCATAGTGTTCGGGTACATTGAGCCCGGCGGAAGTAGATTTTTATCGGATATAATGATTAAAGTATTTTATCCGCCTCCGGCGGATTGAAGGGCGTTCGCAATCTAGTGGTCCTATTCACACTCTTTTCGGGTGAACAGTTTTTGACCGATCACGGTAGTCCCCCCACGCGGAGTACGCCTTCCGCGCACTCACTTACCCCGGTCGGGTTTCAGTGGGATACAGAAGATTTGCGTGAAAAGTTTTACCACCACCATAGCCGCCAGTGTAATACCGGTAGCGCCAATACTATATTTTTTAACTGTAACGACGTATGCGTTCGAACAATTATCGTTTTATAAGGGGTGTATTGGTAAATACATTTATGGGTATACGCTCCTAAAAGGGATAGAATATACCCCAAAATTTTTTTCTCGCTTCGCTCGAAATAACGCGAAATAAACATAATATTTAAAACAAAAATAACAATTTTTTGAAACTTAAATACTCGCTAATTTGAAAATGGTTTTTTACTACAAAATTATTACAAAAGTAGGTATCAATCACAATAGTATTACTACCGTCACCGTAACGTCACAACGACGACCAGTATTGATAAAATTTGGTGTATACACTATGTATACACTCTCGACAAATTCTTACCGTCTTCGTTAGTTTCCGAAGTTAGAAAAATTTAATCGAATTTAATGCGAACTTGTTCGTGAGCGCCGCGGAAGTTCGCGAACCGGTCTGCTCTCTTTCAGGGCAAGATAAAATACTAAAATAGTAACGAATTATATAAAAACATTTTTTTGTATCAGATAAAATTATATATTATATATTTTTTATTTTTTTAATTTAATTTTATTGAAAAAATTTAAAGCGTACATTATGGGTATACATTTTTAGTTAGCGTATACCCATAATAGGCACATTTTCTTATGGGTATACGCATAAATTCGAAAATTGGGGTCCGGGTATACGTCGTATACCCGCGTATACCCAGCAATACACCACTGAATTAATATAAGCCAACGTCCCAACGACCACGATTTGTATATAAATCATACGTATAATTTTACAGAGTCGAGAATCGATACGTAGAAATATAATCGGTGACATATCGATATAGTGTATAACAATTATTATAAGTATTTAGAATATTTAGATAGTGTCAAAAAAAAACGGAGTATATAATATTAAGGGTATATAAACGATTAAATATATTAAATCAAAATATAAGTATTTTCAACGTGACAAAAAAAAATAACTCGTAATAACATATATTATTAATAATAATAATTTAAAATAATTTATTATTATTTATTACAGTCGAAATCGGGCGGCTATAATATAATTCCGTCGGTAATACGGTCGCGTAACGGGAAATACGGGAATACGCGGACGTTCGGACGACCGGCGTTCAACGCGCACGCGCGTATAGGAGAACGCCGGATGATTAACGAAAAAAAAAATCAATGCAAAAAACCAAACGCGCTCCGCCGCCGACGGATCGGGATTCGAACCCGGTTAAGGTTGGGTAATTTAACCTAACCGCCGTAAGGAGACCTGCCTAACCGGTCCCTAACCTAACGCCTAATTCCTACCTATCGAGTGCGCCGCGGTGGCTGTTTGAATAATCGTCGATAATCGGTGTATTTAAAGTGTTTCGCGATATCGAAAAATCCACGATTTACGGCGAAATATCGATCGTAACGGTCGGAAACCCGGCCGTGAACGGTCCGAAAACCATTTTCGACGTTTTTTAAACGAAATATACGCGAAAAAATGCGATCGGGCCGCGAAAAAGGACTCAGTTACGGTTCGGCGATCGACGGCGGCGCGAAAAAAACGACGGCTACGCGAGAAATACGAACGGAAAAAAATACGTTTCCGTCGTAAATCGCGGGGAAAGGGTGTCGGGTCGTCGACTAATTTTAAAACGCGAAAAAACGAACGTCCGATCGTCGAAAAGGGATAAAAAGGACGGGAGAAAACGTAAAATAAAAATAATAATACGGCGCGAAATTGTCAATGGCAGGGCAAGAGTGGTAGGCTCGACGAATCGTTTTCGGACGTTTATCGGAGAAACGCACAGATAACAGATTCGGCGGTCGGTTATCGCGAATAATTTACCGCGCGAAAATGAACGCGGTTATCAGCGTTGTCCGAAAACGTAAATTTTCGACAGTATAGGGCGAAAGGTGCGCTCGTCGGTCGGCTTATCACGGGATCGGCGAGAGAAAGGTTGGCATGGCAACGGCTCATGGACAGTTAAATAATTAGCTAAAAGTTAAAAAAGGCGATTTAAAAAAAAGTTTCGCGTGAAAAATTACGAAACCGATTTTAATAGAAGGAAAATAAAACGTTGACCGCGAAATGTGCAAATTTCGAAGACGTACGACTCACCGGAGAATTTATATAATAAAAATAAGGAAAAAAACCTTTGGAAGAAAAGATACCGGCCAAGTATTTTTTTATGAGCCTGAAATATTTGTCCCACAAAACTTTTGTTCCAAAATACATATGTTCCGAATTTGGAACAAATATTATTGGAAGAAAAGTCCATTGGAATAAAAAAATCTTGGAACAAATGTTCCTTGAAAGAAATGTTCATTGGAAGAAATGTTCATTGGAAGAAAATATATTTGGTAGTATCACAGATTAGATGAAATTAGAATGGACACTCACAGATGTAAACAAAATCAGGCCGCCATCTTTTTGGAGTCCAATATTTTATCACTTATCATTTTAAAAGATAGTATTAACAATTTAAGATTTAACACATTTTATTTTTTTTATAAGTAATTTGATTGTGAATTTTGATTGATGTGGTCTATTCTCTATTGCATTTCGCATTAAAAGGGAACTGAAATTAGTATTTGCATTTTACAAAGTTATTTGTTAAATTCTAAATAGTTGTTTTGAAATTCATTTTTATAAAATTTATAAGCGTTGTTATAATATATTATGGGAGGCGTAAAATGTGCTGTAAACGAATGCAACAATTGCATGAAAAATGAGAAACAATTAAAATATCATCGTTTTCCTTCTCAGAAAGATCGGTAAGTTTTTGTACGGTAAATAATAATTATCTAATTTTATGATTAATTAATAAGGGTAAATATGAATATTTTTGATTTAATATTAAATTAAATGGTTTGTAGGTGTACTGAATGGCTTAAATTATGTGGAAGACATGATTTTATATGTAAACCAGTTGAACAAATTTATAGGTCTTTTAGAATTTGTAGTGATCATTTTGAAGTAAATGTATATTCAAATCCGGAAAAAACACGTCTGTTACCAAGTGCTATGCCAACTATATTAGTATGTAATATTAAACTTAATAATTATACATATTAAAAGTTTATACCCAGTAGCGTAACTTCAAAATTTGGGCCCGGGTACATAAATAATTACAGGCCCCTTCCACTGTACAATAATATTAATGTTAAGATAAAAATATAAAAACCATAAATTAAGCAAACACATTATAAATTTAACTGTTTTGCCGCTATAACGACGTTAAAACGATACGATTTTTATTCAACAAAATTTATAATATACATATTAAAAATATATATATATAAATATAAAAATATAATATAAAGTTAAAAAAAATTTAAAAAAAAATTTTGGGGCCCTAAAACGTTTGGGCCCGGGTACAACCGTACCCTCTGAACCCCCTTATTTATACCACTGTTTATAC
Source organism: Tetraneura akinire (assembly GCA_021307375.1). NCBI lineage: Eukaryota > Metazoa > Arthropoda > Insecta > Hemiptera > Aphididae > Tetraneura > Tetraneura akinire. The sequence continues at coordinate 6,298 of JAIUCT010003457.1, read as the reverse complement.
CTAATATTAAAATGCAACTAATTTAGATCAGAATTGTGAACTGAAATCAAATGAAAACACAAATGACGAATTTATTTTGCACCGTGAAGGCTCAGTAAACACACAATCTACCACATCAACAATTTTTGAAAATTTATATTGTTAGTACAAAATATTTTAATAATTATTGAAGTATAAATAATAAATTTTTATTTTTTTAGTAGATAGCCAAGCAAGTCAGTCAATATCAACATCAAACATTATTGACAACTCATCAACAACAACAAGTGGTAGATCCACATCGACAATTTTTGAAAATTTACATTGTTAGTATAAAATATTTTAATAATTATTGAATTATAAATAATAAATTTAAATTTTTTTATTTTTTTAGTAGATAGCCAAGCAAGTCAACATCAAACATTATTGACAACTCATCAACAACAACTGATGAATCTACATTCAGTGCCATTTCATCTATTCTGTGGTAGTATCAATTCACATTTGAAAATTTGAATAATTTGATGCTTGGAAGATGCGACATGCATTATTAGTAAATATTTATTACTGATTAGTGATTTGTGATAAAAATATGAAATGTGCTATGTGCTTTTTATAATGTTTATATTTATATACATTGTGCTTTACCACCTTACCAACTTGCCAGTGTCAGACCTCAGACGTATCAGTAGTTATATATACTTATCTATGATCAGTACTCAGTAACTCAGTTGTACTTCAGTGTTCAGTAGTCTAAAGTCTTGTAGAGTTGTACTTATCAACAGGCAATTCAATACTTTACTCTTATTTGCTTCTTTTAAGTTCTAATTGTAAATAGTAAGTATATACAAATATCCTATATCGAAATCCACATTAAGCAAAGTTAAAGCTGGGTATTTTTACATTTAATAATTTTGTTGACTGTTGTTTTGTTATATATTATTGTATTTGTATTTTATACTGTGGTACGTTATAATTTTTAAGTATACATGTTGTAAATAAATTAAATTAAATAATTTCTCAAATTAGATGGATTTTTTTACAAGTAAAAAGTAATAAAAAAAAAAAAAAGTAAAAAGTAGATTTTTTCATAAAAATAATGTTTTTCTAGTATAGGACAAAAATATGTTCACAATTTAAGAGCCCCTTCACACAAGGTCACTCGCAGTGCCACTAAGAAGCGCTACTGATAAAAAAAAGAAACCGCGGTTATATGGAGGATTTTACACACGACTACAGTCACAAATTGGAAGCACTTCGAAAGGTTGCAGTAGTTGGCAACTTAAAGTTGTACTGCTGAGTGACCTCATATGAAGCGACTCTATGATAAATTAATTAATTTACTATAAATTAATTAATTTACTTGTATGACAATGTTTTTCGAGACGCCCAAATTTTGAACTACGGTCCATACATAATTTTCAAACTCCTATATTTGCATCTAAATTTTAGTATCATACTATAGATGAACTTTGTTAATGTTGGTCATTATGCATTCAATAACCAACTATATCTATGGAATTATTTTTAAATGTTTATGGCTTATTATTGATAAATCTTAAGAATTGTATAAATAATATCTTATCTCAAATAATATGATTATTATAATTAGTAATGGAAATAATCGAGAGACTAACTCGATTATTATAATCAAAATAGTTTGAAGTTTGAATGAAATATTAAATAAAAATTATTAAGATAATCACTAATCCATTAATCGATGTAGTTATTAGTAAAAAAATTATACATTTTTAATATCAATATAATTTATAAAACATGTTTAAAATAAACACTTTTTTTTAAAAAAAAATTAAATTTAAATAATTAAACAATTAAAATTCTATATATACCTTTACTAGCTATAGGTACTCTTAAAAATAATAAAACTATAGAGTATAGAGTAGATTCTATGAGCATGACATGTCACATAGTAACTATTTGATATCGCTAATTTAGTAGTTACTAATTTTTTATGCGATTTATATTTGGTACCTAATTTATTTAATAATGCTTTTGGGTCTACTAATTAAATATAATTATTTTAATAAAAACCCAAAATACAAAAATGATACTATTTTAACGTATACATATTTTACAACCATGTTGTCATCTTCAGCGCTCACCTAACACTCTAGGGCAGCGTTTCTCAAAGTGTGGGTCGTCAGTCAATTTTTGGTGAGTCGCGAACATTTTTTTGAATTATTTAGATTCCAAGAAATATTTGTTAAATTAATATTTGTTTAACATTTGTAAAAATATATTAACTATAAACCTATTAAATACTAAATATCTAATAAAAATTTATACATATTTATATTAGGTATATAAATTTTGTTTTTTACTTTTTGAAAAGTGAATCAATGTGGGTCGCGAAAGATTTTTCGGAGGAAATTTGGGTTGCGGTACTAAAAATATTGAGAACCACTGCTCTAGGGCCAGTACTAGTGCTAGGAAAGCGCTGAAGATGACAACATAGTTGTGGAAATACGTATACACTAAAATAGTATCGTTTTTGTGATTTGGGTTTTTATTAAAATAATTATAAAATAAATCAAAAGTGCTCAATTTTAATAGTAAAAAAAAATCAAAATAGTTTTATCAATTGCCATTTTGAAAGTTATGATAATTAAAGTAAGTGCATACTTGTAGATTAAATGAATTACTAATGAATTATTTGTTTTTTCTATTTAGTGTTACTTAATAATACATATATGAACACCATACCTTAATTTCAAGAAATAGAAACAATTAGTTAAGTGAGTACACAATATAATCTTATATTATAAAAAATTTAAAAAAAAATTAACAATTATAAAATATATTTACACTTTGCATATAATGCCTATTGTTGGAAATTTAAATAATTAGTTACTATTGTACGGCATATGGAACACCTATCAACTCCTTGTAACGTTAATGTTGTAATACACACATTACAAAATTTGTGGTTACAAGGCATTAACGTCACCGTACTGAGCCCATTGAAACATATCACGCACACTTCTACAACCTCAGGCTCAGGTGTTTGTTGAACCCGTATATCTTCTAAAAGTAATAAAAAAAATAAACTTCAGTACAATAATAAACTTAAAAATAATTAAATACTATAGTTAAAATTATGACTAAGTTATGAAAATTTAGTTGTTAAAGCTAGATTTTATTTAAGAATACCTTTAAATTAATTACTAACAAAATACATATAAAAATGAACTTTGTTTATTAACCTAAAATAATTTTATATTAATGATATTAATTAAATATTCATCTTGTAATGTAACAATTATATATATAATTTATGTTAAAATTACCTGCAGCAATTCTCTCGTCTACTTCAACCATAAAAGCTGCCCAAGCCTCTATTTGATTTCGACAGTTGCCACCTCTATTTTCTCCCTGTCCTTGCCTTCTTTGACCATGATTATCTGAAAATATTTACATTGTTTTTTTTATTCTCTACTTTATTATTCATAGTTATGAGATTAAAATGCAAAAATTTATAATGTATACATTAAACGATTAAACTAAATTTACCTAAAGTGTCATGATTTCGCAATTCTCCACGACCAAGAGGAATTAAATTATTTTGTTGTGGAATTGCAGGTGGTCTGGGGGGTGGTAAAGGTACAAGGCGTGGTGGCTGTGGCAATGGTCTTTCTATTAAATTTGGTATGAGAATAGCTAAATCAGAAAAAATTATTTATATTTTATAAATGAAAATAGTCATTTAGTAGATAACATACGTTGGACAAAATTCGGTTCTCCAATCTCCTGTCTTAATAATTGCTCAGGAGTGTACGAAATATTCCTAATAAACTCTTGGAGATTATACAGTCCATTTTCGCACCTCTCCCAAGCATTATTAATAATAATATCATTTCTTGGCCTATTTTGACCTCTGTACTCTACACGCCGAACCTATAATAAATTAAAAATTATTTTAAAAAGAAAATTAAAACTAATACTATTCGAATATTGCTTTTAATACAAAATCAAATGAATATTATTATAAAAATATTGATGATAAATAAAATATATATTTTTAATAGTTATTTATTCACAAACACATTAATTTGTATTTTGTTGTTTAGTTTATAAATTAAATATAAAATTAATTATATTCTTACAGGTTGACCATTGACTGCTCTAGTGAAATCAGCCCTTGCCCTTTCTTCTATTCCTCTCAATTGTTCTAAAAATTTTAAAATTTTAGTGATATTAATTATATTATAACATAAAGTGAAAATAATATTAATTGTAACTCATTTTGTGAACGCTTTATTATAATTTTTATTAATAGTTATTAGTTACCAATACAATTTTTCTAGTATAATGTTTATTAAATTTGTATGTCAACTCACCATAAAAACGATAAAGGGGCGGATGTTGTCCCATAAGTCTTACCAATGTAGCATGGTAAGACTCTATAAAATTATTAGTCCGGTACCTAATCCTATATATGGTGAAATTTGATGGACCTACAACGTCCATCCAGAACCGCTCATAGTAGTTCATTAGAACATGTAGGTCTTCTCCCAACCTGTAGTCACGTACTATAAAATTTGAAATTGTGATTATTATTAATTAATTTAATATTTTAATTATGTTTATTTTAGAAAAAAATGAGACATACCAAAATCTTGGATTACTCGGAATCCCAATTGAATCGAGAATCTATTTCTGTGGTATTCGATTTCATGGGCCGGAAGATGAGGTAAAGATATTAACTGAAAAATACAATGTTATAAATATTATTATTTACATGATATTATGATGTATCTTCTAAACCTTAAAATTGGTTTCTATAACATTTAAAAAAATAATTATCTGTATAAACCATATATAATTTATGGTAAATTAACTTAATATAATTAATATTCATATATTGAAAAACATATTTACTCACCATTCTCAATATGCGTCTTGCATTTTCATTTGTATTACATAATTCTGTTAGGCCATTACCTCTAACAAATCTTGTAATACACTAAAAATGTATTTAATTATAATTACCAAAATATAAATATATATTACAAATTTATAATTATTTATAATCTTTTTTTTTTTTTTTTAGTGGTTATAAACATACTACTTACACGAATGTAGTGAAACCAGCACCCAGTGTTAGTGGCTTCCGGAAACACTCGCACAATGGCATTTCTTAATCCCTGCTCAAAATCTGAAATGATTTGGATATTTTCGTATGGAAAATTTAAATCCAAATCATTTCGTAAGAACTGCATTGTTCTTATATACGTAGCAGTTGTACGGTCTCTGAGCAGAGCATGTATAATAGGAATGGCCTATATTATAATACGAGTATAGTATTATTACAAATATATTGTGTAGGTATATAACAAAATATATTTATTTATAAATTAAATTAATAATTTACCACATTGTTGATCACAATTTGTATTGTTAATAGCTGTGCGATGTCCTGTGGATGATTGGGCCGTACCTGGAATGTTCCATCGACACATAATGTACGCACAGACGGCATATGTACGTTCATTTGTTGGAGAAATTGCGTATTACTAAATACAAGTCCAACAAACTGCATATTTCCGTCTTCTTGGAGAATTTCCAACGGTCCTTGGAAAAATCTATCTGCCGTTCCGTTGCAGCACACTAACCTCTGGTCCCATTCAGCAGACTCAAAAATCACTGACCATTCCCTCAGTGATAATGGAACTGGTGGGGTCACTCTTCTCCGTGCCCGTGCTATCGCTCGCATTGCTGCTGGACGACCAATTTCCAATGCCGCTTGAGGAAATCTAAAAATGTTACGAATATTATATTATTTAAATAGTATTTTAAAACTCCAATTTATAACTTACAGTTGAACATCCTCATTATATATCACTTGTGCTGGAACATTGTCTAATGCACCCCTTTCTCTGATCCTATTAAAAAATGAACGGACTTCACCATCATACCTCGGTTGAGGTTGATGGTTATGTGGATGCTGTTCCGATAATAATATCGG
>JAIUCT010003444.1:0-11981 GCA_021307375.1 Tetraneura akinire | reverse complement strand
AAAAACGTTCATCGTGACATATCTTCAGTATAGAAATATAGGCCTCCGGGCAAATGGTGGCGCCTCCTGGATAGCGAATTTGAACTACCAAAATGATTAAAAAAATAGACCCGCAATTTTTACCGATAAGAGGTCGAGTGGAATCACCTTATCATCTCTACATCGTGTTTACATATATCCTTAGATCATATAAATATGGATAGAGCCATAGACCTATTAACTTAGTTAATAGGTCTATGGATAGAGCCATTGCCTATCTCCCCGTGTTACGAAAACGTGTCATCATAATGCGGATTACACGTTATCACTGCGCATGCGCAAACATTTTATCATTTATTTTTATAACGGATAGTAGTGATAATATCTTATGATTAATGTTTATGCAATTTATATGATCTAAGTGATCTAAGCATATATCATATCTATATCATATCACTATTCTATAGTCAGCCAACTTCATGCACTTCACTATTTTAAATTTTTTAGATTACTATGCATATTATCTTAGATCATATACTATGGATAAAGCCATAAGGCTGGTTTTTGATGTCAACATGTTTAGAGCCCCAGCCCTTTGTGCGCATGCGTGTAATTCTGATTGGTTGAAATTATGCGCGCGTTTTATAAAATGTTCGTATCAATCCTAAGCAATAATATTTTATAAATTTAACAATTTAGTATTTGCCAACTATGGATGTCATTATCTCAATAGACAATTTTCTAAAATCTAAATTCTATACTACTATAATATATAATAATATATTTGTTTTGTAAATATATATTAATTGTGTAGGTAAATAACTAATTAAATAAATACTAAATAAATATATTTTAATAAAAAATTAAAAACTGAATTATTTATTATTTAAATACAAATATGTAATAAAATTATTATTGATTCTTAAATAAAATTAATTTGGTCAAATTCCTTCTTATATTTTTACCAGTGATGGATAATGTATGCATTTTAGCATAGTGATGTAATCTTAATGTTATATAATTACTAATAATTAATTTTAGTAATTGACTACGGTGATTATCTAATATGTTTTGGTTCAGTATATGATTTCTCATTATTGTTGAATTGAAAATTGTAGGATCTTGACTAATTTCATTGAGCGTCTTTAAACATAATATTTGATGTATATTATTTTTTTTCAATATATCATCAGAATTTATCCATATTATATATTCAGCTGCTAGACATGTTTTGTAGACATCGGATGAAGCATTTATTAATTTTCCTCGAGTTTTTAATTGATATAACAAAGAACTAGATTCATTTTCTTCTTCACTCAAAAGTGAATCACATATTCCACAAATATTTTTTTTCCTCCTCATTTTACATACGATAAAACCACAAGTATATTTAACAACATCAATAATAAATTCCTCCAACTCTGGTATTTGATATTCATAGTCATGATCGAATTCATCAAAAATAATTTGTTGATCAATTTCATCTGTATTATTATTGCAAATAGCATCAGCATTTCATCAATAATTTCCTCAAAATTTAATTTAATATGTCTATTAATTGACATTGAAGACAATCAACTAAGTATAACCTAAACAAAAACAAAAATATGAAACCCCATTTTTTTAAAAGAAGTTAAAAAAAAAAGTTCTGCTCAACCAAATCACCTTCCTAGTTACTCCACTGATAATATTCAACAATTAAGTTTTATTTAATTATTTATATTCACAAATGCTCAATTTTATTTTAAATATAAAATAATATAGTTACTTAATGAAAAAGAATTATTATAATATAATTTTTAATATTTTTAAGAGTACTTGATTATTTGCGTACCAATATATAATCATGGGCGCCTTCAGTTATAAAATTATTATTTTTTGAATGTTTAAATAAGGCCTCAAAATTTGAAAGTTTTCTTTTAAGTCTTCTCACTTTTTGGTGTAATACATTAATTTTTTTTCTTTGAATCAATATTTTATACTTTGCTTGTTTAAAATTATGTTTTGCACGCCGTGGTGTATCAAAATCTGGTGTTTTAATGTCACCAAGATATCGTTGATTTGAATTTTTTTTAGGAGTTTCTAAAAAATTTGTATAAAATAAATATATTTTTATTCATTATAAATTATTTATAAAATATAACATACCAAATATATAATCTTGTGTCACATCAGATGATTTTCTCTTGCTAGAATTTGGTGGCAAATTAAGTTCACTTTGCACAGGCTCATCAATCAATGAAACATCTGTAGACAACAATGCACACTCATGTTCTTGTTCTTCATGTCTTTAATTTAAAAACCAAGAATTTATAATTGATAAATATTGATATAATCAATCTAAATTTATAATTAATAAATAATTACAAAGGTACTGGAATGTTGTTGCATGCCAATTGTTTACTACATTTTAAATGTAACGTGGGAATGGATTTAGGTTTTAATATTCGTTTTATATTTCCGGTAAAACAACTATCTTCAAAATGTCTTGAACACAATTTTCGATTAGGTCCATAGTCATCTATTGAAAACCCACAAGCTTTGAGCCATATAGAACGCTGTTCTGTATTGGTGGGAAATCTGTACATTTAAAAATATAATTACTTAATTACCTACTTTAATACTTATGTACAAATAGTTAAATAGTTAAGAATAGATAAAAAATTATAATACAAACAAAAAGTATTTATTTTACTTACTTATGCAATGAAAGACCTGGATGAGATTTTGATGACTTCAAGCAAAATAAACATGCATTTGGCATGATGTTAAATATAACTAATACCTATTTAAAGTTTAATGTAAAATTGTAAATTAAAATAACACCTAAATAGTAAAGACACTATAGACCATAGAAATATATAATAATACGTCAATTTTTAATATTATATAGTGCAAAACTCAAAACCACTGTTGTATGATGTACATATCTACATTCTACAGCCGTGTTCAAAACATAATACAAATTTAATAACGTAAACATATTATTGTATTATCAATCATTTTGCGCATGCGCAATGGTAACCAAGGCTCTAACATGTTGGCGTCGAATTGAATGCATAGGCTCAAATGGGTATGGCATAGTAAAATAAATAAGAAGTATGCTCGACCCGATACCGTGTTTCGTCCTAGTTTGCGCATGTGCATCGGCTTGACTTTTTGTGCATCATGTATTCGTGCATTCGGTTCACATCGATTTCCCGATGATAACCGAAGGTAAAAATAATGCAATATTACTTTGGTCGTAATAATCATAGTAAAATTAATTTAATTACGCCTGATGGTATTCTACGATAAACGAAATGCAAACGAAATACACGTGACGTCACTTGACTTTTTATTTGTTGCCTATCCCAAGATTAACGTCAGGCGATGCGCACTACTATCAGTCGAGCATACTTCTTATTTATTTTACTATGGGGTATGGCTCTATCCATAGTATATGATCTAAGCATATTATAATAATAAGTTTTAATTATATTCGCTTATTGAAACATGACGTCAACTTCAGCTACAACATTTCGCGTAAAAGAAAAGATTCGTTATGATATAAATATTCATCGTGAACAAAACAAACAAATACTTTTAAATACTAGACGAGGCATTATTGTTGAAGAAATAGACAGTAATGACACATTCACTATTGAAAACATGCACAGGCTAGCATTTGAAATTATGAACAGAAAATTAATTACTGTCAAACATTTAAAATTGCTGAAACATGCTTTGCTCTATGGTCAAGAATTTATTTTAGCATTTTATCATGTTCAAGGAGCTGTTAATTCATTACTACATTACACATCTAGTATATTCTTTTACTTACTTGTAAAAAAATTTCTATTATAGTATGTACTTCTATTTTAATTTTAGGTAAAAACGAAACTATACAATTAGCGGCAATTGAATGTTTTTGTAACATGGCAATAGGTGACAACAAAACATGTGTAAAATTAGCAAAGTTAATTACACCATATTTAATGATTTACATTAACAATTTGAACTTTAATTTAGCAGTAAGTTAAATTGTGGTATATCTAAAAATTTATTTTATTTCCATTTTAATATTTTAATGTAATAGTAATTTATGAGTTAAAAAATAATTATAAAACATTTACTATAATTAAATTATACTATTTTTTTAACTATGCATTGATTTATTATTAAGCATTTAAAATTTTAAAATAAAAAATAACTTTGTTTTGTATAGATATAATATACAGAGAAATATTTAATATTTTGAATCCCGGGTGTTAAATTTTTTCCGCCCCTTCATCATCCTTTCACATTAAAAAAGTGTTTTGTTCATACTCTTATTATAATGAAATAAATAAGAATTAAATACAATACATTTTGATTAAATAACGCCCGTGGAGATCGCCCCTTTAGTCCTCCCATAAATACATCACTGGGAATATACCTAATTAATAATGGAATGTTTTTTCTAGACCCTGTCTATCTGGACACTTGGAAATTTAAGTGCCTCTAAAGATTCATGCAAACTACTTCAGAATCAAAATTTTTTTAAAGCATTGGTTGATTGTTTAGAAAATTCAACTTGCGATGAAGTTATTTTAAATACACATTATGCCTTGAAACTTTTTCTTAAAACATACATTTATGATTTAGAGTAAGAAAAATTTATTTAATAACTATTAGTAATTACTAAACATAAATATACAACTTCTTATTATATTAGGATGTATGAACTTACCAAATTATTCTATGTATGTTTTGAACATATTCATTTATGGAAAGAATCATTATGGATAGTTTATCAAATTTCCTGTCGCCAAGACTGTGATATTCTAGATAAAACCATAATTAAACGCTTATTCTCTTACATACATAAAGAAAAAATTATTGACATAAAGAGTTTAGTGTCTATTTTAAGAACTTTTGGTAACATTGTAGCTAAAGATCAGAGTGGATGTTCAGCAATAGAATTTATAACTGGATTACAAAATGATGGATCAGTTATAAAGAATATTTTAATTCAAAATAAACAAATAAATTTGAATGATGAATGTGCATGGTTATTAGGTAATGTTTTTAATGTTTTAAAAGTTACTGAGCATAATGAGAATATAAATTTAGTTATAGAACATTTTGATGAATTTTGTAATTATCTTTTTATATAAATTTTAATATTCAAAATAATTCTTAAATTACCACTGTACAAAAAATGAATAACATTTTTATATTAATTTTAAAAAGCATAAAACAGCAATCATTTATTTACTAATGTACAAATCCAATTCTCGAAGAAATTAAATAAGTTAGTTAAAGAAATGAACAGCCAGTGAGGAAGAGACTTCAATACCTTTCAAGCTTTAACCAAACCTCAGGAAGACAATAATATATTGTGAATTATAAAATATATGCTATACATTTTTAGTAATTTTCCAGTGTACTTCTCTTCTATAATTTTTTCATGGGTTCCATGATGATACAATATTGCATAAACGAGTATTACAAAGTACAAGGTAATGATTTTATTTAATACCTATATATGCATATAATTTAATACAAAATGTATTACATTTTTTTATCTTATATAAACAATGACTGTAAATAATTACTAATATTTATTGACTATTTATACATTTATATATTTTAATATTTTAAATTATAATTATTGAAACAGAAATAAAATATATATATTTTCTCTCTACAAAACCTGTTAAAATTTAATATAAAAAATCTTAATATATAATATTCAGAAATACAAATATATTAAATGGATATAAGTTAAATTTTGAAAATTGCTGGGCTAATACCGATAACCTATAACCTATATTAAACTATTGGATGTTTTTTTTTTTTTTTTTTTTTTTTTTTTTTTGGATTTAATAATATAAATAATAATATAGAATGATATAATATGCCCTACTATTCATATTGATTTCTAATCATATGATGAAAAAATAATGTTATCTTTAGATAATATTCAAAATGAAATACTAGTGTACTGTTTACCATTATTATTTTAATTAATTAATTAAAATTATATTAAAGATTACTTTTTTCTTTGTTTATTGTAAAAAAACTTACCTATATATTTTATATTAAACATCCATACAGAAATTTATGAGTTTATACTTGTATATTGAATAATATTAGGGGTTTTTTTTTTATTGAATTAAGATGGATACGAAAAATAATATAAGATCATATAAAAGTTTTATATCAATAATATTTGTAATATTTGAAAAAAGTGATATTGGCTAAGCCAAATTTTGAAATATATTTTGATGCTTAAAAATTATATATATATTTATATCAGATCTAGACATTGTCATATTATGTTTGTGTACATATTATATTTTGGCAATGGTTAATGTCAAGGTTTATTCATGATCACCCAATTTTGTATTGGCAACCCATCAGATTTATAAATATAAATAAATAAAACATAGCACCCAAATAATTTAAAAATGCAGCCAGTCTTCTTTCAAATCAGATTCAGTGTAAAAACTGTATGAAAATGTCAACAGTTTACGCCCGAATAGTAAAGTTTTCAATTGCTTATCCTGTCACACGGGGAATGGCTTCATACGCAGTAATATGGCCTACTGGATGTCTTATACAACAAATGGCTTTTGGGGATAGTGAATTTGACTTAACCAGAGCAGTTAGATTTGGCTTTTTTGGAGCATTTTATGTAGCTCCAACTTTAAATGCTTGGCTTACTGTAGCACGTTATTTATATCCAAAGAATGATCTCCGTAGTGCAATTATAAAAGTAAACTCAGAGATTTAATGTTTAGAATATATTTACAGGTAAGTAATTTTATTTAATAAATTTATTAGGCACTTTTGGAACAAGTAACATATTCACCTTGCGCAATGATGAGTTTTTATTTTGGCATGTCACTACTTGAAGGGAAAACAATTGAAGAAGCGAAAAAAGAAGTAGAAAAAAATTTTTTGCCTACATACCAAGTATAGTATTCAGTGTTTTATTATTTTAAACACATGAATCAGTGATGGGGATAAAAAAATTAATCATATGAAATTACACTAAGCACTTATTGAAAAATTATGAATAGTAAATAGACCACAAGTCCATAGGTGAATTAGGTTAATACTAACCATACAATTTATGTTATAATTGCATTATAATGTAGATTATAAATTTTTAAATTATTAAATTTTCTAAAAATGTCTAGAATTATACAATATTTATAAATTTTAAAAAATCTTTTGAATTTATATGAACTTCACAATTGTATTTATATAATTTTATATTTTTTCATAACTACTAAAAAAACAATTTTTTTGATAAAATACAAAAATTAGACATTACAAGTATTTAGAGAAATATTAAAATATTAAGTATTATTTTTTGGTATATCTACTATTTAACCTATATTTTTAAATTAAAATTAAAATGTATGTATTTAAAACACAAATATAGAATGTAGAGTTTATAATCTATATCTATTATTTAAAATGAAATGCTCTAATATGTAAATAGTGTAGTATTTTAGTACCATAGCTGAGAGTAAAGCTTTCAGGCTCAAGCCCCAATTCCCGAAATGTCAGACGACAATAATTTAATTAATTTAATTGAAAATACAATTGTATCTGTATGATAGTCCGGCACAGGAAGAATAGAACTATTTAATATTACTAGTACAAAATTAATGGACCACCAAAAATTTTCTACTCCTCGGGGTTGCTTTACCAATATTTCATATTATTATTTAATAGTTATTTTTTAAATTCTGAGAGAACCTCAATATTAGTTTTACAATGGTGTGTCCTTTTCTTTAGTTAGTATGAAACATGTTTTTAACCAAAAATGACCTGTTTACCATGAATAGCATATGATTATCTAGTTGACTAATTGGTACTTTATTTAGATAGTTTTACACATTTCTCAAAATTGAGCATATAAGATAGGTAAAACTACCAAAAAATTGACAGAAACAAAATCAACTTCAAATATTTTATGGTAAATAGATATTTTACATGTGTGATATGTAGTAAAAATTGTGAATCATTACACCTACATCAATTTATGTATTAATTATATGAATTATATTATCAGCAGTACAGTGGAAACTTAATTTGTTGTCCTTATTGAATATTGACCATCAAAAGTTAAGCCTCTTCCCACCCTCCGAAAAAAAATTCTGGCTACAACATAGTATTTGATAATAGAATATCAATATTCATTATTTACCTATTTATTTTTAGGTGGGTGTAGTTGTTTGGCCTATACTTCAAGTGTTCAATTATACAATGATTCCAGAAAAAAATAGAATTCCATTTGTCAGTCTATGCAGTCTGGCCTGGAGTTCATTTTTAGCTTACATGAATCATCAAAGCAAAACTAAGGAAAACATGTCTATAAATATTAAATAGATTCATTCCAAAAAAATTGAAATATAAAAATATTGTAAATATAATGATGTATATTTGAAATTGTTAATATGATTTAGCTGTTATCAAATAAAAATGTGTAATTGTTATTATTTTCATACACTTATGGTTCTAAATACATTGAAACCTGTTTGTGCAGTACTTAAAATAGCACCAGTAATTTGTGGATGCCAGTGAAGTTCTTTAATATGTTCTTGGCCTTGATGTATGAATAAAAGTTGTGGTGGGATTTCCTAGAAAAAATAAACAAATACATTTAACAACTTTGTTTACAAACTTAACATTCAATTAAAATTAATAATATATTAACGGGTATATCTGTAAAAAAAAAATGTCATACTTGTATATCATTTTTATCATCAGTAGTATCTCTTTCAACAGCCAAGTCCCAAATTGCTATTTGATCATCATCACCGCCCGAAGCAAACACAGAACTATCATCTGGACTCCATTCAACAGTTGTTATAGCACTTGTATGATGTTTGAATATAGCTAATTCATTGCCTTTCTAATTTAATATTAAATTATTAGTAACTCATAATAGTTTAACATGGAAAATAATGAATATAATAAAATATATACTTTAAATTGTCTTAAATCCCAAATCATTAATTTTCCATCATCGCCACCAGAAATTATCAATGGTTCTTTTTTGTTCCAATTTATAACATTTATATCATTATCGTGAGCATTATCAATTGTTAACATGTTTGATTTATTTGGAGCCAATCTTGTGTCCCATATTCTAATTCTAAACATACATTTTTAAACTAAATGTAATAATTACTAACATTCCAAAACTCAATAACTATACTACAGTAGGTTTCACGAAACTAGCGACTCCGCAGTGGCGCTTCCGGTGGCAGATTTTCGTAAGGGTTTCCTAAACGTGTGACTAACAAAGCACGGTAATTTAAAAATGACGTGGCAATCAACCATCGAACAGCTAGCGCTGTTGAAATGATTTTTTTTTAACAATTTTATATACCACTGCCTAACATTTTTTATGATAAACACACAGTCGCATGGTGATTGGTGAACGTATCACTGTCGATAACGATTATTCCAAATTATCGCGTATTGTGTGCAAATTTGAGAAACCGTGGAACACCGAAATTTCACCACCGGAAGCGCCACTGCGGAGTCACTAGTTTCGTGAAACCTACTGTAGTTATATTAACTATAATTTAATGCATTTATTATATTTTTAAGTAATATCACTTTTATGATAGTTTATAAAAATATTGTAATACAAAATCAAATTTTGTTATTAATATAAAAAAATAAAAATAAAGGTTAAAATAAAATAGGTACCTATACAAAATTAACGATATTAGCAAATAATATTTTGACATTAAATTATACAATAATTTTTTTCATATATAAGAAATTCTTTAAATAAATAAAAAACTTAATTTAATGTACTAAACAAATATACTTAAAATAGAATGGTTAACTTTTATATAATTTATAAATATGAAGCAATTGTAATATATCTACATACTATACTATACATATATATTATGTTATATAGACCAATTTAGGTTTTTACTTACGATTTATCTACAGAACAAGAAGCAAGCACATTAGCTTCACTAGGAGACCACTGTAAATCTTCAACAGATTCTTTATGACCATTTAATGATTGTAAATTAACTACCCAACCACTTTCATTTGGCTTCCACGTATGAATGTTTCCTTTGCAATCACCACTAGCTAAATATCCTAAAAATAAAAAAACATTATGTAAATTTTTTTTTAATTACATAATTTCTTAGGGTTTTTATTTTACTTAAATATAAAAATATATGATAGAAACTATAACAAGAATTAAAAAGTTTAAAATTTATAAGGATATGAAGTAAATTGATAAATAAACAAAAGAAAATATATGTTGTAAAAATTTAATGGTAAAAACTATCATACCAGGAGACTTGAATGACCAATCTAAAGCATAACCTTCATCCCTATGACCAGAAAATGAATGCATTGGTTTATATTCAGACATTAATCTTTTAGGAGCTGGTTTACCAAATTTTTTTTTCTTTTCCACACTTCCAATTTTACGATTTCTTTTCACTTTTTCAACCTCTTTTAATTTATTATTTAAATCATAAATATTTACAATTCCTTTCTCTGACCAAACAGCTGCAAATATTTTGTCATCAACTGTTGTATTCTATATAAATTAAAATATTATTAATATAATTGTATATACTATAATTATTATAATATTAAAATAACAATAAATAATGAATTAAATCAAATGAAAATATGTCATTCAAATTATTTTTGGTTAATGTATTTATAGTTTAATATCATTACTCGAATTCGATTAACTGTTCCATAGTGTGAAATTGATGTTAACTGTAATACAGGTTGATTATTAGATTCTTCATCACTACTATCGGATTCAACATCAGAATCATCTGATGAACTTTCATCTTTTTTCATAGCATTCAAATTAGACAACTAAAACAAAATGTTTCTTATATAATATAATTGAAGATAACAATTATTAAAAGTCACACAAAAATATTTTATACACGTTTCATTATGTACCTTCATAACAATAACACAATTGTCTTTTGGTTTCTCTGCTTGACTTCCTGCAACTAAATACATTGTATGTGGAAATTCACTACGGTTAGATCCCAAATCATCAGCAATTACGTCAAAACTTAAACAAGGTAAACCTAATCAAAAAAAAATGAGTACCTATCTTATAAATTATTTTTGAAGAATAAAACGTCATTAAAAATCACCAGCATCAATGTCATGTAACATGTGGTAAGCTGATGGATCAAATACTAATGATTCATCTTCTTGCATCTGATGACCGGGTAAATACACTTGTCGTGGTTCTTTCTTGGCAACACTAGAGGATTCTTCATCTTTATCATCTTGACCGTCATCGTCATCGTGAAGGTCGTATTCATCATCCACGACCATTTCATCCACATTTTCATATTCAGAATCGGACATTTTTAAAATAAATGTATTCTGTATTAAAGAAAAAAACAACCCCAATACTACAAACTATAACTTACAATATACACTTTAAAAACCACGAATCACAATAAAATTGAAAACCAATAAATTAATTATTCATTAATTCATTAGCAAAGTAAATATTTTAATAATACAATTTAATTTTATATTTTTAAGGTATTATTACTTATCCCTTATAACTTCATGCTTATTGCTTAACCACAGACTATATCATAATCTACTGTCTATATCTATTCTGTGGTTCAAGCACAACTACACCTACACCATATATAGCCATATAGGGTTAACCACGTGGTAAGAAATAGCAACAATTACGCAACTCTGATACGCACGATGCGTAGGTCACAGGCGCAAAGCGCAACGCAACCACAATTTTATATCTTAAATCGTGAACGCAACGCAACTACAAATTGTTATCATCAGTTTATCACTATTTTTTTTATAAATACAATCGAAGCCCAAATACTAATTCCACTTCACCCATAGAGTAAGATAGAGGCGGCGTTATATATTCCAGCCATACAATACGCTTGAATCGTGAAAGGGTCTTGAAATCAGTGTCGTCATTTTATATAACAAAAATACCGTAAAATAAATTGTAT
>JAIUCT010003424.1:0-12599 GCA_021307375.1 Tetraneura akinire | reverse complement strand
GACATGAACACTTAGTGATATCTATTATTAGCGTCAAGGAATTCATAATGGTACCTACATACACTGTTAATGTTAAATCAATAATAATAAGTACCTACTTGTTTATATTTAATATCTTTGATAATACAAAAATCATAATTAAAAATACCTAGTATAATCCAAATGTAATATAG
The DNA here is from genome assembly GCA_021307375.1 of Tetraneura akinire. Taxonomy (NCBI): domain Eukaryota; kingdom Metazoa; phylum Arthropoda; class Insecta; order Hemiptera; family Aphididae; genus Tetraneura; species Tetraneura akinire. The sequence goes on along the minus strand of JAIUCT010003424.1, from coordinate 12,426 downwards.
GTACCTCATGATAACAATTATTACCTATATTATACTTATACTATGTTAACAGTTAATCTTAAATCTTAATATTGAAAACCTCGTGCAAATTTGCATTTATTATATAATATATTATATATTTTTTTTTTATTGTTAATAAATTTGCAATTAATTTAATTATATTATTATTCTGTAGTTGCCAATAATTATATTTCATAAAAATTCATGATCAATATTTTAAATAAATAAAAGGTACATTTTATGTCTCGGTCATCATTACACAATAATAACATACGCCTACGTCTACGTAATCATCTCGATTTGTACTTTATTATTTACTAATTAGTAAGTAACCATTATGATTTATTGTATTTTTAATTGTCATATTATTATATTAATGCCGACTAACACATTTTATCTTATGTACCTATTTATAATTTCGAAATGTCGAATTATTTATATAGGTACTTATACTTTCTTCTTATTTTTAATAACATTATTCTTACTCATAATTACTAATAATTACATATTATACTGTGGTGTTCTATACAGTTTATGAAATGCTATCTTTTAAATAAATATAAAATATTTAATAATTAATTAAAATAAAAGATTCAAGTTATGTAAGAGTAGGAGGTAGGTAATTAAAAAATACACATGATTTACATAATATTTAAATTAAAAATTAACTTCTAAAATATAGGTAACAAAAGATAATTAATTAGGTACCTATATAGTCATAATAAAAATATAATATTATAACTCCTTTTTTATATTTATTTAATTTGAAATATAACATTATATACTTATAGGTATATTATAAATAAAATAATATACATTTCTATACATCAATAAATAATATATAATATATAATATACAATTTAAAATCTAGTGCCTATTTACAAAAAAACTAAATAACTTATAATAAATTACAATACATATATTTATAAGTACTTTAAATATTTAGTACCTATAACATTATTAGTACAAAATACCTAGATAAATTTCCTTGTAACTTTATAAAAATTGAATAAATATTATAATAATTTAAATATTAACTTAATTATATTATTTTTAGTTAATGTTAATGCTATATGTACATTATAATTAATATTAGTTGTTATCATTGTGGCAAAGTAATATTCCAACACATGATGTCAATGATATTTTTACTATAAACATTTTCCGTTTAATATCAGACATATGTATTTTAATGTTATTAGATATTTTATCTGTATTTAAAATATAAATTCCAATATTTACAGATGGCATTGGACTATTTGTAAATTCCTTAAATTCTAAAATTTGTTTTACAATAAAAAAAGGTTCTTGATTTAACACTTGAACAATTTGTTGAACTATAATAAAATTATTATTCTTCAACATTAAAAATTTGTCTTTTTCTTTTGTAACATCAATAGTTATATTTAATTTATTTAAAACTATTTGTTTGTAAAGATTAGCTGATAAATCGAAAAATGGGGAATGAACATTATTTATAAATTCATTTTTAAGAGTAAAAATATTATGAATTGGCCATAAATTATTATCAATATTTTTTTGTTTTTCCTTTATCCTATTGAATGCTTCTTGGAGTGGATGTTTAGAACATTTTATTGATTTTTTTAATTCATGAAGATAATTTTCATAACGGAAACAACTAAAATTATCTAAGGGTCCGTGAATTGATACAAATCTTGGTAAATGTATTAAACTATGAATATTATAATTTACTAGATATTCACCATATAAAGAAGAAAAATCAACTACAAATTTTCTAAGAAATTTTAAAGCTTGTTCATTATAAATAATGCAAGTTTCTTTACAAATTAAAATTCTTATTGCAAAAGAAAACAACAAAAAATGTGAATAGAATTTATTTTTCAATCTCCCTTTAAGAACAATACAGCCAGAGTATAATAAAAACAATCTAAATTCAGTTGCTTTCCAGTATTGAATATCTGTTAGTGATCTAGGTAAACGACAAAATTCACTTGGTGTATAGGACCTTAAACTCAATATGTCACTATTAATTTCATTTATATTTTGGTCACTTAGCCTGATATCTTTTTTACCTTTTACCCATAATTCTAATAGCCGTTTCATGACACCTAGACAACAATTATGCATATAATCGATACATACACTATCTACAATATTAATGGGTAATTGTTCTAACGGGCTATTCCCTTTATGGTAATCCTTATCTAATTTATTTCTAAATGATTCATCCGTTCGTAATGGAGAGTCCATTCCAAGATAAGCCATTCTATTTTTTATAAATGTCCCTTCTACAATACATGAATTACACCCTGAATACGCATTAAATTGTTTGACATTTAATAAAAAAGCCTTAGCAGGAGCATCACATACTATATTTATAATTTTAATTTTAAATATAGTGCCGTTTACATTAAATCCACAATGCATACCAACTAGGAGATCATTTATAAAGGGTTTCATAAATTCTTCAATGCAACCGGGTTTTGTATTTCCATGAAATATGCCTATTGGAATTACATTATGAAATAATTGTTGAATATTTAAAATAGATATTAAAATTGGGTAAAATTGTGATTTGGAACTTTTTGATATTGGTAGGCCATCAATATTAATACCAATATTTAGTATATTATTAGGAATTAATATATTAAATTGTTTTAATATTGGTAATAACATTGTTTCTAATCCCAAATGAATGTATGAACCATTAACAATTTGTGTAATTTCTTTTGTTTTAGGTGTTTTCATAAGTGTTCTAATATCAAATGGTACATTAAGGCCTTCATTTTTTAAAATTTTGAGCAATGAATTACAACAATTATGAGAAACATTGAATTTCACTAACCATGATCTAAGTGTATCCGATAAATTGTTATTTATATTTTGTAATTGTGGTTCTGTCGAGGATTCTGTATTAGAAAGTAGTAAAGAATTTTCCAATGTTGAAATATTTGAAATTTTGGAAGAATACAAATAATTTGTATTTACACATTTCATATTATCTAGTACATCAACTATTGATGGCTGTATTGGTGATATAAATTGAGTAGAAAGAATATTATCATTACATTTATTATTATCATTATTCGATTTTATATGCTGTGCACACTTTTCTTTCTCTGCCTTAACGATTTTTTGGAAATGTCTTGTAGACATTTTACCCAGAGGTTTCCTTCTTACCAATGTAGAAATCTATAAATATAGAATATTAAAATATAATATAAAACATTATATAGTTCTGCTGATACATGCAATATACATTTAATATAAATTTTTGGTAAATTTTCTAAGTAAGAAAATTAGGTACAGTATAATTCAATAAAAATGAGTAAAGCTTCTAGTTTTATAAAGAAATATTTTATTATTTAGATATTAATGTTAAAAAACAATTAATATTTGAATCAATACAGATTAAAAAAAAAAGTGTTAATTTTAAGATTTAAGAAAAAATAAATATTATATAAGTACTCGTATTATTAAATAACATAAACAAAAAAAAAAAAAAAACACATAAATATATATATATATAAATTATATACATTATATATAATATATACGAGTATATTATATATATATAAATATTTATTATAGCATCAATAGTACATAATACCTACCCAACTTTATTTTATCTACCTAACCTATTTAATAATTATAATAATTGAATAAATATTGAATAATTATTTAGTTAATAAGAAAATATAATAAGAAAATATAAATATGTTAAACATAATATTGTATATGTTTAACAATTAATATATTATTTTAAATTCAAATGTTAGATCTACTTAATCTGGTATTGGCAAATCTAAACCACTCAGCTGTAATTTTTTCAAAATCAGCATCGGTAAAAACTGAAGCTTTATTGAATTCTTGGACAACATCTAATCAAATTTTAAATCACAAAAATTATAAGTAAAATATTTTATTTCATTTAATTATTAATAGTTGCTATCAAACGGTTTAAATCATATTAAGAATATTGAATATTTATTTAGAGTAAGTTTAAGAATAGTTTTTCTATGATTTAATTATTTAAAATAACAATTATAATCAATATTTGAAGATTACTTTTTAAAATTTTTAATATTTCAGAATTTCCGATTTTTGTTGTTATATTTTTGCCTCTCCCAGTCCAAGTACATTCAACTGCAAATTTATTAGTAAAAATTTTTGATAATACTCTAACGACATAATTTTTACTACTACATCCTCCAATGGATTTGAAAAAGTATATCTATGGGTTATAAATTTATTATTTAATAATAATTTTAGTTATTGTTATAATGAGATTATAATTTATAATACCAATTTGTCTACAAATTCTTTATTATTAATTATAAGATTTTCATTTTTGTAAAACATTTTTTGATCCGACATTGGAAAATGTAATAAAAATTCTGGCTCCAATTGATACAATGAGTTAGAATTGTTGGAACTATTTGTTTTTAAATTTTCTTCAATATTTTCAAGTTTTGACAAAACTCGCTGAAGTAAATACTTAAGCCCAATTTGTTCTTTTACAATATTATTTAATATATCATTATTTATTTGTTCTAAAATAATTAATTATTAATATACCTAGTATTAAAAAAATATAATTTTTTAATATGGTACCATTATTATTTTGAGCAACCATATAATTTTCAGAATCATTTGTTATGTTATAAATTGTTGGTGATTCAAGCTAAATTGAGTATAAATATAAATATTAAATAATTATATGTATGTTTTATTACATTTTATATTTTTAAATTGGGTAGGTATTTCAATTTTTTAAAATAAATAATTATTAAATAAGTAAAAATAAGTAATTTGGATTTAAATATAAGAATTTTATTACTAAGAAGATATTCTATTTACTATATTATATTATCTACTTAATATTTTAATATTACATAATACTATTTAAAATTGATGATAATGATTAATATAGTGATAGATTCAGTATGATTGTTTCAAGAATAGTAGGGTGGTTGGTAATTAAGATAAGTTATGTGATGCTTAAGTAATATAAGTACTTACAATTTATTTAGAAAAGTTATAAAACTAAAAATTTAAATACCTACCTATTATGATTAAATATATATATATGTATGTATAATATAATATACAAATATGTAATAATAATAATATTGTTAATTATTTACTTCGTTACTTATCGATTCATTATTAATTTTTGAATTTAATTGTGTTAGGTTCATTGTATTTGGTATATATGATTCTGATACTTGTACTGGAGTAATATTATTTGCTGGCATTAGTGGCATTACATTAAAAGTAGTATTATCTAAAACCGATAATTAAAAGAAATATTACTAAATAGGTATGCTGAAACTAGTATACCTAATACAATTTCCAACTAATTTAATTAATATATGATTTATATTTTTGTAGTTAATAAGGTAGGTACCTTTAATGTTTTTATGTATACTGTATTTATTCTTGTAATATAATATGTAGTTAAAAATTTAGTCTAACCTATTTTTTATTATTTTACTAAATAACCTAACTATGAACAATTAATAGAAATCATGTTTTAGTTTATATTAATTTAAACTATTTATTTTAAATTATAAGTATATAAAATCGAAAAAGACAAAAATTATAACATTGTTATTATAATATTTACAAACTAATAAAATGTCATTGAAAATCTCTGATTTAGTAGCTAAGAATAAAAATAGTATTTTTTAAATAATTATTTCGATATCAAAAGAAATTAATTTGCATGCACATTAAAATAATGTAAATTGTCTTACCATCTTTATCACTATCAATATCAAAATTTACTTTCATTTTCTTAAATTCATCTAATTCTGATGTATCAGTGGTATATTCCACTTGTTTATGCCATGCTTTGTTGAAATTACCTTAAAGTTATAGTTTTATTGGTAATAATAAAATATATTTCAAGCAAATAAGTATAAATTATATTATTATAAGGACATACTATATTCTTTGCCGTCATCTAATATTATGACTGGATATGTTTTCCAGTCATGTTGCGGAATTATTGCTTTCCGTAACATGTCACTGTCAACTATGTTAGGTGGTGGCGGCCAAAATACATTTATTATTTTTTTCCCATTACTATCATTTAAATGAATAAGCCAACTTTTGGGCACAACACTATATTCCTTTGACTGTAAAAATAAAACAATCACCCAACATTTTCTGTTGATATCCTAATAAAATATTAAAATATAAAAAGTCAAAATAAATATTTTTTATAATTAAAAATATTAATAATTTGAAAACTTTCCCGACTGCAGTTTTATATAAGTAGATAGATACCTACATTATATAATTTATGATTTATGGATAATTATTATACTAGGTAGGTATATTGTTTAAAAGTATTAAAAAAATCAACTTACTTGGCTTGAAGAATATGTTGAATTCATTATGTTCTATATAAATTAATTATGCTATAGCTAATAATAATAATAGAATTATAAAAATAATAGATAATAATTATTATTGTAGTTAGTACTAATAAGTGCCTAGTGGTGTGTTCACTTCGAAGTCGAAAATGAATATGAAAGTGTTACTTACCTAACACTGTTCACTGTAGAAAACTTTTCTTTGTTATTTGTCAAATTATACGTAAGGGTTAACAAAGAAAATCAATGGCACGTGTCAATGTTAAAAAGACAAAATAATACTCAGAAAAAATCTAGATAGTGCAAGACGAAATACTGAGAAATTTGAAAAATTAAATTTATTAACACAATGATTCGTGGTATTTGGATTAATGATTTAAACTTTAAGTTACTACTTACCACGAAATATCACATATTATGTGTTTAATATTATTTTATACAAGTGTTCAATTATATTGCGTTTATAGTTAATATATAATAATTGTTGTAATTTGTAAATAAACGCGAAACTTATAAATTGTAGGATGTAGGTACTTAATATTTTTAGATTCTGAGCGAAGCCAAGAATTTAAATTATTCGAATCTACCAGTGGCGAATGCAGGGGGAGGGTTGAGGGTTGAAACCTCTACCGAAATATCTAGAACAAAAAATAATAATACCAATACGTCTTGATTTTGTTATACACATATAATGTTATATAAATTGTAATAATTAGGTAATATATATGTGTACTGTATAAATACTTAAAATAAAGTTTAATACAATATATTTCTTAATATTGAACACTATATTTTTTCAAACCCCCTCCCCCCCCCGAAGTTTTTTCCTGCGTTCACCTACTAGCGAACCTACTATAATTTAGCGTAGGTAGTATACGATTATTAAGCCTACATGATTAAATATTTTTTTAAATAAAATAGGTTCTTATAATATTTAAATTAAAATTAAATTAATGTTGAGATATCCATCTCTGACCTCTGTATTTATGTTAGTTATATTGGTTCCATTTTTTTCGTAAATAATCTATTCTTTAATAATGATTTAAAAATTAAATGTATAATTATAATCGTACTATAATTAAATTTATTATTTACACATATTATTATAAATTTATAAATAATATTATAAACAATAAATAATGTGCTAAATAAATATTGTAAATATTTCACCAATAATCAATAAGAAATTTAAAATATTATTTGTTAACATTTAAAACGTTATTTTTATGAAACAATCTTAAAATGTTGCATTTATGTTACAATGTAACATTGCATCAATAGCAAATTTTAAATATTTAAATAATATTATTTGTTAATATTTAAAACGTTATTTCTATGAAACAATCTTACAATGTTGCATTTATGTTACAACGTAACATTGCATCAATAGCAAATTTTAAACGTTTAAATAATATTATTTAATAACATTAAAAACATTATTTCATTGTAACAGTCTTGGAATATTGCATTAATATTAATTAGTAATATTTCTTATGAAACACAAATTCAACATAGCGACAATGTTTTGTAACGTATTTTGCACAGTGGGTAGCCAATAAGTGGTACCTACCTAAGTTAAATATTTACATTTGTATATTTAAAATTCAATTCAATTTTTAAAATGTATAGTTCAGAATAGCGGGGCCTAAATACATTTGTGAACCGCGCGGGGCCCGGGGCAACTGCCCCTATTGCCCCCCCCTAGCGCCGTCCCTGTCTGTATCGTCAACTCCACTCAGTGAACTAAATGTATCATCATCGTCAAGTAATTCACTAATATAATTGTCATTTAATTTGACTTTTTTTTGTTGTCTAGGAGAGTTCATTTTAGGAATAAAATATAAGAATCAATAAGTTAGAAAAACTGGAGAATTATAATAATCGATTAATACCTGTATGTTAGACCGCCGGGAGTCAAATGGCATACCGGTAATAATATTATAAACACATCGCCACATGGTCACCGGCGATCATATATAATAAACACAATATTCTTATAGATGAAATAAAATTAAAAATAATGATGTCAATTTGGTAATTTTCCGGTAAAAACTTCTATAAATATCAATTCGAACATATTCAGAATGCACAACAATAACATCACGGCGGACAAATAATACATATAAATATGACCGCCGGCGGTCTCATGGCGGTTAACGTGTTAATGTTATTGTAGAATACCTAATAATAAATTCTCTTATGATAAAAATAACAAAATATTAAATAATATTATTCATTAGATATTATTATAAATAAAGATATTATTTAAGTATTGTAATTTATAATTATAATATTAATTTAATGATAACTAGAGAAAAGATATTAAAGTTGAAAAAAGAAAAGTGAAAACTATTCAGTGTTGAGTCATTACTCATCAATTTGTGTTTTACTATCGTTGTGTCAAGTCTCTCTATGTTATATACTTATATTTAATATTAAAATAATGAGTTCTGTTAATAAATTAAAAAAATATGTGTTACTCCAAAGCGTCAATCCATGCCTGAAAGTAAGTTTACTAATCTGTATTATAATATTATGTAAAATATACTAGATATTAGATGGATCTAGACTGATTATACATTTCAATTGTACTTTTAATAACATTGTACTTTTCACAACGTAGATTTCATTATCATTTATTAATCAATACTAAATAATTGGAAAGTATAATTAAATGCCAAATGCGAAATGGAATATTATAATATATGGTTTACTTTTATCTTATTACTGCTCTGTTTTTTAGATGATGAAAACTCTAAAAAATCAAAAATTATAGATTATTTAAAATCCAAAACTACAAAAATTGACAACAAAATTATAGATGAGAATATTAATAACCCGTCCAATTCTGTAGTTCATGTGTCAACACCATGTGAGTAATACAATTTTTTTTTTTTATATAAGGAAGTTATTTTATTTATTTTCATTTTGTATTAAATACCTATAATATTATTATGTTTTATTAAAATTTAATTACTTACCTATTAGACTTTTAATTTTTTTTTAATCCATGCAAATAAATATACAAATACAATGAATTGAATAATTATAAATTTTAACTTAGGTATGTATATAAATATAAATAAAAACTAAAATAATGATATATATTTTATAATAATACATTATTATATAATATATATTATATTATTATTATATAATTTAATATATTTGCATAGGTAATTAGCACAAGTTATTAACACAAGTCAATGTTCTTTCTATTACTTATTAGGTGTCAGTTTTACTAATAGTAGTATATGTGTCAGCACCATAACCGATCCAGATATATCTGAAGTAGTATCAACATCTTGTAAGTATAGAACTAATTTTATTCATTAAAATATTTTTATTAGAATATATGTGTAGTATACTAGGATTAAATATTTTTTAGATATTTTATTTTATTTTTTCAATGTTTCTATATAATTATGTTAGTTTAATTACATTTTAGGTGTTAGTAAAGATACTATATATGATTCGTTGGATGTTGGAGATTTTATTAATATTCATCCAATCCCAGAAGACAAAAGTACAATTTACTAATTAATCCATACAAACCAACTATAAATTATGATTTTAAAAATGACATGACTTCAAATTCTAAACGTGCATTTAATTTGAAGTACTTGGATATGTATGACTGGATGATTTATTCACCTAAACATAAAGGGGTTTTTTGTAAATTTTGTGTTTTATTCAAACCTAATGTACACAGAGGTAAACAAGGTTCTTTTATTATTACACCATTTACAAAATTTTATCAAATTATCGAAGTGTCAAAAAAACATGAAAAAACACAGTGGCATAATGATTCAAAAGTTACAGCAAAATTGTTTTTAGACAGTATGAATTCAAAAAAAAAAAAATGTTATTGAGCAAATAAATGCAACAATATATAAAGAAGTTGAAGATAATAGAAAGAAACTAAGACCAATTATAAAATCAATATTGTTTTGTGGACAACATGATATTGCCATTAGAGGAAATACTGCTGATAAAGGTAGTTTTGTTGATTTATTGAAATTTAGGGTTGATTCAGGTGATAATATTTTATCAAACCATTTTGATACGGCCTCTGGGAAATCCAAATATATATCACATAGAATTCAAAATGAAATTATTCAAGTTTGTGGTCAAGTAATTCGTAATGATATTGTATCCCAAGTCAATGATTCAGTTGCATTTTCTTTACTGGCCGATGAAACCGCAGATATTGCAGGAAAAGAACAGTTATCTATTGGTGTGAGGTATATTGATATTAATTATGTAGTGCATGAGGAATTTATTGGATTTAGTGAAATTCATGTTTTAAATGCAGAAGGTGTATCAAGAAGTATATTAGAATCAACAGAAAAATATGGTTTAAATATGTTGAAACTTATTGGACTAGGATTTGATGGTTGTTCAACTATGAGTGGCAAAGAAAATGGTGTACAGGCAATTATTCGAAAAAAATATCCAACTGCCTGTTTTTTTCATTGTGCTTCACATAAGCTTAATTTATCAGTTAACGATCAAAATTAAATTCCTGAAATCAGAAATACTATTGGTACTGTAAAGGAAATAATTAAATTTTTTAGAGAAAGTATTTTGAGAAGAAAACTTATTCCAAATATTCCATTATTTTGTGAGACACGTTGGTCAGAAAAGTACAAATGTATACGGCTATTTGATAAAAATTTCATTGAAATTAAAACTGTTCTTGAAAAGTTATCTATTAGTTCAGATGCAAATACAGTTACAAGAAATCGTGCATTCCAACTTTCATCAGCTACATCAAATTGTACTTTTTTGATTAGTTTAAAAGTAATTGCTTATTATTCCTCTGTCCTAGAACCAGTTGTTACCAAATTACAAGGTACAAATTTTAATCTTCATTCTGTTCATACATTTGTTAAAACTGAACTTCTTGGCATATTAAATAAACATAGAGAAAATAGCACAGAGTATTTTAATATAATTTTTGAGGAAATCACTAAAGCAGCCAATAACTTAGATTTTATACTCAATATACCTCGAAGAACAAATCATCAGAGTCAACGATCAAATCATAATTGTTTATCAAATGATTCTATCGAAGATTATTACAGAGTATCCTTATATATACCATATTTAGACTCTATTATTAGCTCGTTAAATAACAGATTTTATGAAAACAACGAGACTCCATTTAAATTATGTTGGTTGCTTCCAAGTGAAATGGTTAAACTACAAAAAAATGAATATATTAATATACTCCAAGATATTGAAAATCATTTTAAAATACCTAATATAAAAGTTAATGGTTTAATTTGGTATGATTATTGGCAATTAAAATCACAATCATTTATAAATGATACAATATCAGATTATAAAAATTTGTTAAAGGAATGTGAATTTTTTCCTGCCGTCAAGAAAGGTATAATAATATATATTACATTGCCACCTGCGACATGCACTGTAGAACGATCCTTCAGTACATTACGAAGAGTAAAAACATAGACGAGATCGACAATGTGTGAAAACAGACTTGATGGGTTATGTATGATAAGCGTACATAGGGAAAAAATTGATAAGAAAAAAAATGAATATATAGAACAAGTATTAAAAAAAGAAATTTACAATTTTTATTTATAAATTAGTATTTTAATTAATATAATTAACGTTTTAAGTGTCCAATTTTTGTTATTAAATAAATTACTTTTATGGTTAATTAGTTAAACAATTACCTACTATTTCTCAAATATTCTAGTTCGATAGACATAATGTACTCGTAATAGTATAATGTAAAATTGTAAACCCCTTCCTATCTCATGGTGACATGGCTATATAATGGATTAATAAATAAATATTTTGTCCCCCCCTTGAAAATTTTCCAATGGGCGCCCTTGTTCAGTACTACTATGACAATAAATTATATACGAGTACATACTACATAATATAACAAATAATTAATCCAGCGTTAAAAATTATGTATGGATTAAAACTACACAATTAAATAAGATTATTATAGTTTAAACATTTTAGAAAGAAACATTATTATAATATAATATTATTAATATAATTTAAAAAATAAATAAATATT
>JAIUCT010003419.1:0-15032 GCA_021307375.1 Tetraneura akinire | reverse complement strand
ATTTATAGATTTTTGTGTAATTTAATTTAAATTCTACTTCTACTAATTAGATATATATAATTAGAATTATCATTTAAGATTTCTTAGTTTCTAAATAATGGAATTTATTATTAGGATTAAGAAAACAATTAGATAAATTAATTTTTATATATTTTAATACTGTACTAATATATAATATATATTTAATATATATTTGTAAATAATGGGTGGGTGGGTCTCTGAAATATTTTACCCATAGTATATAAATACTTCACCACGCCACTGCCGGGATATAGTATATTATATTCTTAATAATTATTAATACTAAATACGTCATAAAATAAAATATATATTTAACTATCTAAGCTGCGGGGCCCAAGGCTATTTCCTACATTGCCCACCCCTAACGACGTCCTTGACAACATCTAGTCGATACGTCGTCATTTACGTGTTTTGTAAACGTGTTAAATATATATGGAACTCGTAAAATAAATTATTAAAATATTCTCATACTAAAAACATTTTAACATCTATACTTTGACACCCTGATTGACTACTGTTGGACGAAGTTGGCACGCAACATTAGTATGTATAGCCAAAAATAAACACGGACTCGCGGTGATTCAAAAAAATAAATATTTCTTTATTTGGTTTAAAAATAAAGAAGGGTATATTTATTTTTTAACATCGCATAAAAAATTTAATATATTATGGCATGTGTCACGAAAACTTATTTACTAAGGTCGCTATAACCTATTATCTTTATAAATTGACGTCCACCAAAGAAACTTAACTAGCGACCAACCCACTATATATATTAATATTATATAGAATTGATCGAAAACTAATTATACGAGTATTAGTCCATAAGCCATAACAAATTATATGTTTTCATATATACGCAGCATTAAAATATTCAAATGTCGAATTCTCTGCTATTTCTACCTATGTATAAATTAGTGAACTATAATTATAAATAAATTAGGTAGAACATTAGAAAAATATATAAAATAATATTTTATAATACACGCAACAAATATTATTTAAACGTGCGTCCAATAACGCGCACCCATTTAGTTTCTGCTTATACCTTGACAGCGAAGTATCAATACAAAACAAACGTTAACGTAAATTTATGTGAGTTGCATGTTGAAAATATTACGCTACGAATCTACGATTATTTTCCGACAGATTAACTTCAATAAACCTGACGAAATTGAAATTCAAGTATAGAGTTTTACTTCAATCGAATAACGGTAACGTATATACGTACTATCGTATGTTACGGGCAATCGGCAATGTGAATCTTATTAAAAAAATAACAAATATCATTATAATAATTTATTATATTATATTAGTTATATAATTTAGGGCTCGGAAGTTGATGCATTTTGCATTTTTTTTTTTTTTAATTGATGTAGTCATTAATCTATCAAGTTAAAAACCCGATTTAGATGGTCTACTAAAATAATCTGAAATTTTTATTTTATATTTTTTTGCATTTTTTGCCTTTATTTCTCATTAATATCATTTTATCACAGTCCTACATTTTAAATCATTTTTTTCTTCGACAAATACGTCATTTTTCTAGAATATAGCGAAATTTTCTTTTAAATACATTCAATGCTTAATTTTTTCCATTAAATGTGTAAATGTCATAAAAATTTCTTAAAGTATAAGAATTTACTATCGGACAATCGCAGGTCATTTACTATAGAAAATATCAAACATGAACTTATTGTTCAATGTAATCAATTTGATTAGGTTGTTTAATTAGGATCATTTTTATATTTTGTTTTAAATATTTTTGTAAGGTATTTATGGTTTAAGCCCGATTCACACTTGTCAGACACGTACCGACAGACACCGCACAGTACCGTTCCGCAAAATATTTTAATATGAGTTTAAATATAGGTAATTCACATTTGAACGTTCCGTTGCGTTCAGACACGTACCGTTCAGACAGCGTCCGTCCGACATTCCCCGCGAGAATGTTTTGTCGGAACGGCCCGTGTCTGAACGGGTCGGAACACGTCTGACCTCTGACTAATATGTGTGAATGAACAACAGACAAATTTTATCCGTCTGCCGTCATTCGCAGGCACATTTGGCATTTTGGCATTCGGTAAACACCATATTTTAATATTTTATTAATATTTATTTAAATTTTGAAATAAAATAATTTACATGGACTTGGAGTTGGAGTTGTTAATTGAACTCGTTAGAGGACGAGAATGCCTCTATGCATTGCCAAACAAAAAATATAGAGACCACTTTCTTCGTGGTCAGTTAACTGTTTGTACAACGTAACAAATTCTCCCTCGATGTGCCGTTTTAACAAAATTTCATGAACCCATGTTCTTCGTGGTATATTTTTTTGTTCCTCTTCATCTAGAGCAATAGCAATCATTAGCAAATCATAATTCGTAAATTGTTTAAACATGTTTGAATGGTACAAAGTTGTTGAAAACTAAACGATGTTTGATCGAACACTTTTGAAGTGTGAGTGCAGTATGTCTGTGTCGGAACGGTACGGTACGGTGTCTGATAAGTGTGAATCGAACTGTCTGTGTCGGAATGGTACTGTGCGGTGTCTGTCGGTACGTGTCTGACAAGTGTGAATCGGGCTTTATATTTAAATAATAATTTTTAACAAGGTATTTAATAAACAAATTAAATAAAAGGTTTTTTTTTCTTAAAAATATAAAATAAGTCATTTTTTTGCATTTTTTAGTTCAATATTTCACGATAACTCAGGCAATTTTAAAGATTATGTTTTGAAAATTTTTTTGGAATGTCACATAGCGATTATATATGTGTGGTAAAATTTTGGAACCGTTACATTAATTTTTTTACAGAATATAGGACGTTGAATATTTCGTAAAATTCTCGTTTTTATGTATATAATGTTTGATGAAATTGGCAATTTATGATATTAAGGTCTGAAAATTTTACTAAAGTATATTAGTATATATACATATTACTTAACACTATATCAAAATATTAGAAAAATCTCTATTCTCAATTTTTTTTTATAACCGTTTTAAGTTGAAATTTTAGTAATATCAATATTTAAATTATTTATATGGATTTTTCTTATTATATTACAATATTTTACAATAATGTTAAATAAAATTGACAAATATTTTTTAAAAATTTTGAAAATTGAATTATATAAAAATTATATAGAGTGTTCACTTATGCACTATATGTGTGATAAAATTTTGCGTTTTAAATATTTAATAAAACATGTCAATATTTTAAAAAATACCTACATTATAATCTGACTGAACTTCGCTCAGAATCGTTTTTTCGAATGCAATGGTTTATCATTGTATTCAAATTCTAATAATTAAAATTAAACGCTATGATTTGCACACCTGTATCCCATGCGGCAGGAGTATCAGCTCTTTTTTTTTTTATTTACATTTACAATATTGGACACACGTACAAAATTTTATTATATAAACTAATCTAACTTTACCTAGGATAACCTAATTATGTAGAATTTTTGCAATATTTCCATCTTTTAATTTTCAAATAGTTACATTATATTATATTATTAGTAAACATGTTAAATATTTCATTTAAAAATGTTCAATAAATGTTAAAAAGTTTCTATTAATTTACAATAAAAAAATGTGTTTAATTATATTATATTATAAAGTAGTATAATTTACAAATTAATTAAAAATATTTATTAAAATTTTAACTTATAATTACATTTTTCTAGCTTTCATGTTAGCAAATTTGTCAATAACATCGTCATAGTCAATTTTATTTGCGATTTCTGTTTCAATTGATATTATTGACATATTAGATAATCTTTCTTGACTCATTGTGGATCTCTATTTTCTAACCAATTATTTAAAAATGCTGCTGTTCGATCACGTTGTTTTTGTTTTTCTCATGCTTTTTTTCGAAAGCCACATCCAGATAATTTTTTTTTTTTATTGTTCCATTTTTATTATTATTTATTAATAATTACACTACACAAATAAACAATATTACACTCGTACTATACACACAATAATACAATATATAATGTTTGCGCCCAATACTACAGTACGTTATACTAAACCAGTGCTTCTCAACCTTTTTTGTTATAGGGCCCCCTAAATTTAATGTAAAACTGTCAAGGTCCCCCCTCAATCAGAATTATTAATTATTTTTTCTTAATAATATACTAAATTTACATGCATTATTTCACGCAAATAAATTATTAAAATGTAAAGAAAATAAATGGTTTTAAATATATTTTTCAAACATGCAATATTATAGTTGTATAAAACTTAGTCATATTTCATATATAAACAAAAACAAATTAAATTATATTTTAATCAGTAATCTAATAACTTTAATGTTTAATGTAAGATAAACTTTCCCGATGTAATACATAATGATTAATCATATGGTCGGTTATAATATAATGTATACGTTATAATATTATATTTATATAGGTAATAACTAAATAATCGGAAATACGAGTATTTTAAAGGACCATAACTGAAAATGTATTTTTTTTTTTTTTTTATTGTATTTAATATTATATTTAAATGATATAAAACTAATGGTACCACTAAAAATTGTCTACGACCATTATTTAGTGAGATATCGGCATTTGAAAAATACGCGTGACGTCATAATTTCGTTGCCGTTGTGTGTCCCGTATATAATATATATTATTACGTGAATAATTCTACTCTCGCTGTATAAATAATAAATGCTTATATTTCAGATAATATTACATTTATCAATTTGAACCTTTATTATAATTTAAAACTTAGAAATATAGATTTAGTTTAATGTAATTTTTAAGTAGAATTATTACTTAAATATATATTTTATTATTATGAAAAACTTTTTTGATATTTCTATATTCTACTACAAACATAATAGGTATTTTACAAAATTACAACCTACCTATTCTATATAATTATTTGATTACTACCTATACCATAGCCGTGCTAAGGGTGGGGCAAAAGGGGCAAATACCCTAGGGCGCCAAAGATACTGAAAATTTTAGGGGCGCCAAAAATATAGATGATATATTTAATATTTAATTTTTGATTCTGAGCAAAGCGAAGAATGTATTGGTTTTACAATGATGTGTGTCGGAAACCTACCTATGTTTTTTGTGAAAATCTGAGCATTATTTTGGGTAGTAAAAGTGTCTTCAAAATAAAAAAAGACACAAATCACTGAAAAACCAATACCATTCTTCGCTTCGCTCAGAATCTAAAAACAAATAATATTTATTATAAATTGATATTATAACTATAATACATAATTATTTTATTTATAATAAAAATTTAATATTGGGAAATAATTATTGTATTATATAGATAAAGGTTTAGTTTTCAATAGGGGCGCCAAAATATAATTGCCCTAGGGCGTTAATGAAGGTTAGCACGGCACTGACCTATACCATAGTAAAATAAATTATTTATTTTACTATGACCTATTATAGACCTATACCATACCTGTATCATTAGTTAACAATTTATCATCAATATCTTTATTATATTACCTATCATATAGAATAGATTTTAATTTTATTATCTAAATCATATTATATTATTATTAAATACATATACGATAATAATGTATAGATTTTTTTTTTTGAGATTTCCATTGAAACGTGTGTCCTTTATCACATTGGTTGAAATTGAAAGTAATGCACCTTGGACATAATGTGTTTTTTTTTATTATAGAAGAACATTTATTACACGTTATAAATAATTCAGATAAACAATCCCAAAATACAATAAAACATGAACTGTCACTAATTTCATTAGAAGTCCCAATAAATTTTTCACTATACCTACAACAACCATACACTGAAGACTGAACACAACATTATAATTTTAATTTTTATATTTAACTATAAAGTATAAACACTATACGAAATACGAATTATTACTGTAATACGAATATTACGAACACGACATACGGATTTGTGAATACGATTGGATGGTATATTGGTATGCATTACTTTGTAAAAATTCAGAGAATATTAAATTATAAATAAATTGGTATATTATCTAAACTAAAGTAATATCGGAATTTATATTATGTTTATGATATCTTGTCAAACATTATTATTTATGATACTTTTGGTATGATAAAAATTAATATAAATTAGCGTACCTGTAGGTATAAACCTGTAATAATAATATAATATACAAAAGAAGATATTGTGGTTTTAAATTCTCATAAAAGTGTAAAATCCTACATATTAATTTTTATTTTTACTCAATAATTCAATATTAACATAGTATACTTGTGACAGCATTGATAAATGTCATATTATCTGAGATATAACATATAAGCATTTAAACAGCGAGAGTCGTATTATTCACGTACTAATGTATACGGGTCACACCTCACACGACACTACGACAGCAACGAAATTATGACGTCACGCGTATTTTTCAAATGTCAATATCTTACTAAATAATGGTCGTAGATATTTTTAAACGGTATCTCTGTTATTATCTCACCCAATACTATAATTTAAGACCAACTTGTTTTTTTGAGTTGTATGGTCCTTTAAATACATATTTCAAGGCCCCCAGGTTGAGAAGCACTGTACTAAACTATAGTAATTGTATAATTGATACAAAATTGTCAGCTCTATAAAATCATGAAAAAAAATAATAATGAAAATTATTCATTTATACGTAATTTTTGGTCTTTAAATAGGTTATAAGTTATAACATATAAAATTACAATCATTCAATATTTTCTAATAAACCCACCGATAAGATACTTTTTGTGTAATGCGATTGTTGATTAGTTCAAAGTTCGAAATGTATGATTAAAAAATGCAGCGAAGTAATATTTAACATTTTTGTCAGTTATTTTATTTCATTGTAATGTTATCTATGTGAAAACTGAAAAGTGAAAAGTCATAAAGTAGACGCACATAACCAAATGTAATATTATAATTTATAACAGGTATAGCATAATATTTTATTATTAAAAAACTAATTTTTGGTTTTTGCCTTTAAATATTTTTATGCTCCCCCAGTACTACAGAAAACTTCTCGCTCGCCTCGCCCTCCATACGACACTGGTGTAATTCAAATTTCAAAATGTTGTGATAGTTTACCTTGTACGAACAAAAATATTTAAAGTAATGTCAATAAACTTAAAAATAATTCGATTGTCTCTAATATTTTATAAATTACATATTATAATGATATTTGTTATTTTTTTAATAAGATTCACATTGCCCGATATTCTACATTGCCCGTAACATATATACCTGTAAATCACTTTATATGTAATTTTTTTATAGGAATTACATCACTATACAACAGCATACAAAAAATAATTATATAACGTACATTATATTACCATTAATAGGTAATCGATTTTCCCGATGTTGAATAACGCGGACGTTGCCATTAACTTGAAATTGTTAAAAACCTTATGGTTCTATCAGATTTTTGATCCAAATGAAAAAAAAATTTTCGGTTGTAATGTTTATCGATTAACGTTTATGGCATTTGCTATTTTTAATGAGTGCCTGTTTAGTCTATGTTTGGTCTGCTTTGTAATGTGCGACAAAGGCTGGAATAATATACTAGATTTAATTAATATGTTTGCCTTATGTATGGAACACTATCAAGTCATATGGCAAATGTGTGTATTCTTCTACCATGCGGATGTTGTCTGGGAGACATTTAACGTTGCGCGGTTGAATTTCTTGACGATCCAAGGATGTACGAAGAATATCTGTATGCTGCGCGACGAACGTGCTCGGTCTATAAGAATCACCAACTGGTTGACTATCATTATCTGTTCAGTAGGCGTTCAATGGCTTATGTACCCTCTCATTAATTACTGGTTTCTAGCGTCATTGGAAGACCATCATGATCAACGTGCTGAGACCATATATAACGTACCATTTCCTGTAAATGCTAATACTTACAACAAGTATTACTTCGTTTTTTATTCAGTCGAATTTATATGTGCAACATTCACCCTTTATACGTTTGTATTCTATGACACATATATATTATCCATCTGCCGAGTCATCAGCTGTCAATATGAAGTAATTACTTGTGCGTTTAAAAGCCTTGGTGGATGCGAAGGTACATGTATGATTTTTTCAGTTAAGATTGTGACAATTAGTATTTATTTTTTCTAGTATTTATAAACAATTCATACGAAATATGAATAATACAAATTTTAATTAAAACAAATTTCTTATCATTATCTAAAAAATCATCGCAATCGAATCTTTAAAACGAACTAATGGATACTAAGATACTTGAATAAATGCTAACACTCTATTTATATTATACCCCATTTTTTCGTAACAATATATTATAAATATTATAATTATTCTTATTGTCTTTGAATTGTTTATTATATTGTCTTGTTAATAAATGGTAAGAAATCAATTAAAGACAATAAGTCAATAAGTGATAATGAAAGTGACATTTTTCTCTAAAATTAGTACATAATACTAAAAGTAATACATAATAGACTTATTATATACATATAATAGAATACCTGAATACATTATGTAGGTACCTATTTAGTTATTTTGTTCAACTACACACTACACTTCTTATATAATCAGTTACAAAAAAACTATTACGTTTTCGATTCTAATAATTTAAACGTAATAAAAATAATTTCCTGTATTGTATGTACATTATATTTTACTAATAATTCACACGTTAAAATAGTCAATCAATGTAAAATTATTATTTTTATCCAATAACATCTTGATTACATATTTTATGCATAATATATTAATGTCGCTGCCTAATATTTGTCAAAGTTATAATTAAATAGGTACCTATATAAATATTTTGTAATTATATAAGGGGAAAAATTGTAATAATATATTAATTAGTAAAAAAAAAATGTTTACTTGGATACAAGTATAAATTAAATCGTAACTATTATTACATGAATGATATAATACACAATGAATATTATAACATTTTAAGTGCACACACATAATAATAAAAATTATTATTTTGTTTTTCATTAAATATCTATAATAATCAATAAATGAACTCGATTAACTAGATTAGTTTATTTTACGAATAAACAAATTTTATAATAAAAATATTTACATAATAACTTGATTATCTTATAATATGCATGAATCGATTTGTACTAAGATATTTAATAAGATAAAATAAATAATAAGAATAACAATATTCTTAAACATTCAAATACGACGTTGTATCATTGCTTTACAATTGTAATTTTAATTTTCATTCATATTCTTCCTTCAACAATATTCTTTGCAAAGCTCTATCTCTTTGTTTCATCACTTGTATTTTACATATTATTTTTAGCTTAAGTATAAAATGTCCTTTTATTTTTTCAGATACTGTACAACTTCATTGTGATGAAGAGTATGAACATTTCTTATCTATCCTATCAAATAAGATAGGTCTTGACACGTAATTATTATTATTTTTATTATTATTATAATTATAATTATTATATATTTATATGCATTTATATTAAATGTAAATATTTTAATTACCTAATACATATATTTTCAAATAACCTTTGTTCAAAATCATATTTATGAATGTAATGATTTAACATTGCATTAAAAAAATAATCAATATTAAACTCTATTCTCTTTATATACGGGTATCGCAGTTTTTTTCCACAGCATTATTAGCTCATTATAAAAATAATTTTCTTTTTGGTAAAGTTTCATAATGATATATAAATATAGTGTTATATTATTGTTGTTAATATATTATGTTTATGTAATTATTATATTATACAAAATATTAATAATTATAATCGCTTTAATCTAAATATATAACGATATAATATTGCCATTTTTACCTAATGTATTATAATTTGATATTTAATTAAAAATAATTATATAGAAATCTTACAACTGCGTCCTAAATAATAAAACTAGAAAAAATATATTTCATTTTTAACAAGGAAACTTTAATTGGACATTTACTGAAATAAATGTTATTAATTAAAACTAATGACTATTCTGGAAGTATAAATGTGAAAATAAAAATATTTCAATACAAAAGCAACAATCTATGCATGGTCGCCAGCATTTAGTATAGGAGATACCGGATTAATGCAACATTATTAGTGCCTACATTACCAGAAATGTTGATAATTAGTAAATGATTGCAATATTATTCCTAAATCAGTTAGGAATTATATCATCATAGCCTGGGAAGTTATAACATTTTCTGACAATTATAATCAAAATAATTAAAATATTATTTTAATATTTATATTAGAGTACTGTGTAGGTACATTAAATTATTAGTATATTTATTATTTTAATGAAAATAATATAATTTTATTTTTTTATTCTCATTTTTATTAAATAACAAATTTTGGAGGAATATTTTCATTACATCTAATAGTTTTTTATATAATTTTTTTAATTTTTATTGTATTGGCAATTTGGCATCAAGTAATATGCTATTTACAGGACCGGATTCTTGGAGCAAAATTTTATTTACTTGGTCTATTAATTTAAACAGTGGTCACATCCATTTCACAGAGAGATCTTAATTCGCAATCGTTACTCTAATATTAAATGTTAACACGCAAAGATACCTGCGGACTTCATTAAATTTAATACTAATTGTAAATTTATATATAAGTTACAAAGAATAATTCCAACATTTCCAACACAGAAACATATATATATGTCTTTCTTGTATATTATTTGTATTTGTTCTAATTAATTAATAACTAATTCTAACCTAACCTAACGTAAAATGTAGACAACTGAATAAAGGACAAAATTTGTTATATTTATATAATAATTACATACCTAGACTTTAAGATGTAAGAACGGCACTTATTTAAAAAAAAAAATGAACTAATTACTCTAATACTATATTAATTAACTACAATCTCCAGGGAATGATGACCATTCCTATAGGCTATGATGTCAATTGATTTAAGAGTTGTTTACATTGACTAATAATTGTAATAATTTCCTGAATTTCAACATTTTAGGTAACATATATTTTTGTCACTCGCTGAATATTGAATTAATCCAACGACATAGAAAATAATGTTATATTGAAATTAGTTTGGAAAGTTTGTAGTTGCATTAAATGATGGTGTGTGAATATTATTGTAGTATAAATGCATAATATATAAATGAAACGCAAAAAACCCCGGATATCTTATTATTATGTAATTTATTATATTATTTAAAAATAAGGTTAATTTTTTATTTTTACACGAGTTAATAAGAACTCTAATAACAATAATAATAATACTCTTGTATTCTTATATTCAATACCTACTTGATATATATAATTCATTTAACGTGAAATTATTTATTTGTTTTATACAGTATGGTGAAATCATATTACTCAGTTATGAAGTATATAGTTTTAACTCGCGTTGCATTCATGTCATCAATCATCATAAGCATTGCATATATATTTATTATGGTAAAATTTAATATATCATATTTCTATAAATAGTAATTTGCATGTATAACAACAAATTTACTTAATGGCAATGACGTAACTGAGGGGGAGGGGGGTCCAGGGGGTCCGGACCCCTCCCGAAATTTTTCCAAAATCTACTCGTATATTTTTTAATATTAAATAAATTATTAAAAATTTACTATCCCAATAGTAGTTTTATTATTATTACTAAATGTTATATTATAAAATAAAAGGAATTATATTTCAGAATACTTGTATTTTATGTCAACGGAGAAAATCTAATAAATAATAATATTTACTTCAGTAAAATTTTCAAACCATAAAACCCAAAACTGCCAATTTTATCAAACATTATATACATAAAAACGAGAATTTTATGAAATTTTCAAAGTCCTATATTTTGTAGAAAAATTAACGTAACGGTTTCAATATTTCACCACATATATATAGTAGCTACGTGAACACCCAGTAAAATTTTCAAGTCTTTAACTTCAAAATAGCCCGAGTTATCGTATGAAATATTGAAATTAAATTCGTCGAAATTTCAGTTTTCGTGAAAAATGCTGTTTTTCGTCATTTTTCTACCGTTTAGGGTCAACTTTGATAAATTCGAAAAATTAACCAATTAATGTACCAATTACATCTACTTTCCAACCGGAAACATATAATTCTATTCGTGAAAATCGGAGCATTATTTCGGGTAGTAAAAGTGTCTTCAGAAAAAGAAAAAATTACACACATCATTGTAAAACCAATACATTCTTCGCTTCTCTCAGAATCTAAAATTGAACCCCCCCCACCCGAAAATTTTTCTCAGTTACGGCCTTGCTTAATGGAATATATTAATATCTATTGATACGAGGATATTTTGTGTTGTTATAGATATGTTCATCGGCAGAATCTGTATCAATAATTAATATTTTAAAATTCGGGTCAACAGTCCTTTTTGTAACATTGCAATTATTTATATATTGTTACTTACTTGATAACATTAATACTGCAGTTCGTGTTTAATGATATTATTCTTATTCCAATTAGGTACTCTGTAATTAATTAATAAGAAATTTATTTTTATATTTATATAGATGGCCTCAGTTAATTTTGGAATATATTCATGCAATTGGACGATGATGAATTTAAAATTTCAAAAACTAGTCTTAAACGCCATGAGAATGAATGATTCGATTCGGATAATTTTAAAATTAACACCAAAAAAAATTATAAACTTACAATTATTTGTAAATGTAGGTATTTGTTTAATTATTATTATCAGGGGCGTCTTTGGGGGGGGGGGGCAGAAGTATGCATTTGCCCATCGCTAAATTTTTAAAGTAAATTTGGGCCGCAGACATATACCTACTGTTCACGAATCAACGTATTAATCATAATTAGCAGCTACAATTAAATAGTTGTGAATGTGATTTGTGAATTTAATGTCATATTACCATAAATTCGTATCTATAGAGTATAATATATAGGATAAAGATAAGATAACATTATATTATGCACGATATTATGTTATGTAATGTGTATTATAATTTAAATATAAAATGTATATAGGAACTACCAGGCACTGATTTACAAAAATTATAGGGGACCTGTGCACTATTTTTTTGGCGGCTCTTCTTAATTAAAAATTTTAGTAAAAGTGAAAAGAAAATACTTAGAAAGACAATTAGAAGTTTAATTTGTATACAGGCACATTTAAATATTTATTTACAAATTATAATAATATTTTCTTGTTTTTCTTTTTTTAAAAATAGTAAAATACAGCAATTATATCTTCAAATGTTAATTGTTTTGTAATATCATGATTGATCACCAGAAGGATAAAGAATCCAGACTTTATTGTGTTAAAAAAGAGTGCAATCGGGTTTAAGTGCGTTTAATTGCAGAAAATGAACGTTCACTACTACAATTTGTGCATGGCATTGACAATGATATTTTGTAATATAGGTAGTGTCTACGTTGGGAAATGTATAGCGGATATTCAAACTTCGAATATATTTCAAATAATAATTAGGATCTAGATAAGACTTAGTGTCGATTTTTTCAACTCTTAAAACTGTATTAATTCACTTTCAAAATATTAAAATCTAAATCATCTGAATATGTCTCCACACTCCACTATATTTTCTGAACATTTTTTATTTCTGATCTTTAAATATGTTTAAAGAGAAGCCCAAATTATTTTCTAACTCTTCATAAGCATTGTTTCTTTTTCTTAATTCTGTGAGTAACTTATCACATATTACATAATGAGTTTTGTAAATAAAATATTCTTTTGCAGATAAAATCACACCTGGATTATTTGTGTCATCTAAACACTTACATCTTGTAAATTGTCTTTATATTTTTAATGCATAATCATGCACCAAGTTTAAATTCATGGATTCCTTTTTATAGTATTGAAAATTATTTCTTACATTATAAATAAATTCAATTAATGAACTATATACAGTAGAACAATTGTTAAATACAATAGTTAGTACTGTTGTTAAATTTGTTGTAGATGCTTGAATGGCAATGCTTTTCTCATAAACCTTATACCTACAGTTATACCATTAATTATTATAGAATAGACACTTATTATCTGGTTATACTTATACCTTATATCACAGAATACACAAATTTTTTGTTATCATTTGAACACTAATCACACTTCACTTCACACTATAGTAAATTAAACATTATGTAAACTATAAACAATGCAGGGGAACATATTACATTAAAATTATAAATTAATTTCCATATTATTATTATTGATCATTAAATACTCGAAATACTCAAACCTACTGAAATATTAAATTTTTTTTTTACGTAAAATACAAAATGAGAAAGGGGTCTCTAAAAATTTTGGGGCCCAGTGCTTGTTCTTGTTCACCGCATGCAAATGCGTAAATCAGAGCCTGGGGACTATGGAGGAACTCTTGGAGTACTTTATAAATTATAAAACTATTGGGCCGGTTATTATTTTGCCCTGTAATAGGAGATGATGAAATGACGCCCCTGTCCTAATATTGTACTATTTATGAAGAAATATACATTTATACCTAAGTATATTTATATTTATATTAAAGCTTATATTGTTTTTAGGTAATGAATTCGTGTTATAATGTAGTATCAGTAATGGTTAAAATGTCGAAGAACAAGAAAAAAACCTAGGTTAGAGATATTATAACACATCGTAATAATCAGGGCCTAAAATTTAAAAATTTTCGTACCTACACGTCTACTCATTAAATTTATAGTAATATAATATAATACTCGTATATTATATATTTTAGTTTCTGAGCGAAGCGATTTATTAAAAATACACTTTAATTTTTGGAAAAATATTTATATTGATTATCTAACTAGTAACTTGGCTTCTTCAAATAGGTACTTTAAGTTTTGAAATTTCATGTATTACATGGTTTTTAAATAATACTATCTATTTATAATGCAAAAATGAAAAAAATAAGACAATAATCAACTACACAATTTAAAATTTCGTACTACACATTTTATTATTCGTAATGCACTAAAAGTGTTGCGGTACACACAATTTTAGGCCCTGATAATAATATAATATAATTTGTTGTTTAGAAGATTTTAGTCTGTGATTTA
>JAIUCT010003411.1:0-11989 GCA_021307375.1 Tetraneura akinire | reverse complement strand
TAACATATTATACGAAAACGGCGGGGAAAACGTTTTATACATTTTTTAAACAAAACGAAAGTCCTTGAGCAGTTAAGACAATATTTTAAATAATCTAAAGGTCACCACCACCCAGCAGTGTAGCGGTCAACCACGTTTCAAACGATCCTCGTATATTATTGTAATATATGTATAATATTATATATTAGTATGCACTTGATTTATTCGACCATAATTATTATGGCAACACGTTGTTTTCTCGGATATTGTCACATAATTTCGTTATTGTAATGAAATGTAAAAAGTCTATCCTAACCTTTTTTCTTTTGCAAATGCGCTATATGACCACTGAGTAAAAAATTTGACTTTCTGTTATAGATTTTACACCTGTTTTTCTTTCATTATGAAGTCTATCATTCATTCTAACCTTATGTATAGAAGATATCATTGAATTTTGATGTAACCAGTAGTGGACCTGCTAAGTGCTAATTGCACTTATTGCACTTGCAATTTATTAGTACATGCCTGAGCTTTATCTTAATGCAATAGACACAGTGAACCAAATTATTAATATAATACTATGTATAGTTGAATGTACTTTCTCTTAGTCACTATTTCTCTCTCGCTAATATATAATGACTAATGTAGACTAATTAGAGTGACCAATGTAACAATATTATGTCTGTTATATAATCATTTTCTTCTATGACTAAAATGACTTCTTCTCAAACTTCTTTGTTCAACACAATCTAAAATTGTGTTCATCGAAAAATAATTATATAATATGTATACTAAACTCCGCTTATATGGTTCTGTTAAATGTCATCGTAGTCGTCGGTAAACACAATTGTAGATTGTGTTGAGCAAGCAAGAGCAACCACCTTCCTAGTCCTTCAGGATAGAGCATGTATAGCAGAGCATATGCAGTAACATATTATTATTATTCATTATTTAAATATATGTGTGGTAAATTATTTAATATCTGCCAGATATAAAAATTAGCTTTAAAAATCGATTAGTGTATAGTATAAACCAATGTGTATAAACCAATTATTAATCAATGTTTAACAATATTTATTGCAGTAATTAAATGATACAAATTATAATAATGAAATTGTATTATACTATAATATATTTTTATATGAGGAGTTGTTTATTAAGTAATAATAATTAATAATTAATTGCTTGTAATATTACTCATAATTTTGTCGTGTATACAAAAAAATAGATGAAATCCTACGGGAGTACGAGGTAGACTCTAGAAACGATTATGAAAAAATATTCCGCGAACAACAATTTCTGTAAAAGTTTGTCTTTTCGAACATTTTTTAATGATGTTTTCTGTGTCCAATTGGACACCCAGTAATGAAATATTCGACTCATTGTGTGTCCTCTTAATTTCTAAAATATATTGATGTATGGACATTATGGGTAAACCTTATTCTGTGCACGATGTAGATAAAAGTGTTGATAAAAGCGTTATCAATGATATTTATAAAACTAAAGATTAAACACTAACAGGCAATAGCTGTTATGAAATGTTTAAAATGTGTAACGTTTTTCTCCAATTTTGATTGTTTTTGTTATATAATAATAATTATTAATTAATAAAAATGAATGAAAAAAAGAAATGGTTCAATATTATCTTTTATACACTCTACCAATTTATATTAATATGTAGCAGATACCTCTAATAGAATGATTTTAAAAACTTCATTTGCTAATATTTGCATTATTACTTTTATTATTTACTAAAATTAGTAATTACCTATGAATATCTAGCTTAATTCTGATGAGTATACAGTATACCAACTCTAAAATCTTAATAATAATTATTGTTATATAATTGTAAATTATTCTTTTTATAAGAAATTTTTTTTTTTAAGTGAATTAGTAAATATTATTCATAAGTAGTATTTAATCTATCTTATTTATTATTTACATAGTTTATATTTAATTGAAATAGCTAATAATTTTATAGAAACAAAACATTTTGTAATCTTATTTGTGATATTATATAACTCATTCACCTACTTATTCTATGATATTATAATTAACCAAATATTTAAATATTTAAATATTTTAATATTTTAATATAGGCAATAATGACTATTTTACTATTTACTATTTTTTAGAAAATTATAAAATACCCAATGAAAGCTATATGCTAAAAATATTACGTAATGTTTAATACTAATTAGTAGGGCCTAGATTTCAATGCAAAGTGCATATTATTTTTTGGTTGATCTTACACAATGCTTTCTAAGTACATAATTCGTTTAATATAACGAGGGTTTCAAAGCTACAAATTTTATTTTGTTTTTTTGCATATTTCGATGTTTTTTCATTTTTATAGCATTTGTAGCATTATTGGATCATTTTATTGGTTTTTAATGCATATTTGTTCAATAGACGATAAAATTTAGCCTATATATTCAAAATATTATCTAACGATAAATTATTATTGTTCAATGTTATGCTCAAAATTTAGTAAGTACATAGGCTTACTTGGAATTATAATTTTACATACATTTTAATACCTATATATATTGTTATGTTTAGAATGAATAATATTTCTTCAAAACGGCCAGAAATCCAAATTATACGCATGTCATAATTTAAAATTTTCATTTATCTAATTATATCTTATTTATATATTACAAATTAAATACAATAATACGAGTATATCCGGCATTTTAAGGTCTTTTTTTTTCATTTTTAAGGTCATTTTTGTGGTAAAATGCATTTTTTAAGGGCATTTTTTAGAGCATATATATATGGTTTTGAAAGCATTTAAATCCGGGCCCTACTTATTAGTTATTATATTGATTTGGAATGGTCATGAACTAAATAAACGCTAATATGAGAAATATCAGTTTTACTAATATAATTTTTTTATTTACAAAAGTTTTCTTAATCTAATAATGTCTACTTGATTTATACATAATTTCAGTGCTTGATTTGGGGGAGTAGGTGGGGGGACAGAGTACCTCTTCTATTTCTTTATTTTTTTGAGCGTACCCCTGTTCGTAATTAGGTTACGTGGCTTGGCTACGTATATAATAGTTAAATAATACATAAAAATTGCATCAGACAGATGTGTATATCCCGAACTATACTCTCTAATTTGGTGAACTAGACAGCTGGTTGCTTGCTCAACACAATCTACAATTGTGTTCACCGACGACTACGACGACATATAGTAGACTTAGACTTATATGGTCGAAGAGTATATTATAGCATATATATTAACTAGGACACATTAAATATAATTCAGGACTGGATTATCATAGTTTAAGATTACATAGTCAAGTTATACTCGTATATATAAATATTGTGCTTTACTAGAAACTTACAATCTTGCGTATACATTTTTTATAGGCACTAATTAGTAATTATAAATTATGTAATATGTTCACTAAACTTTCACTCCACCTATATACTTGTATATACTATATATATATATGGGTCTGTTATACTTGTATGTCGTTGAACAAAATTGTAGAATGTGTTGAGCAAGCAACCAGCTTCTTAGTCCTTCAGAACAGGGCATGTATAGCGTAACATATACAATAACATATTATGAGCACTTGTATTGAACTTAGAGGCATACATTTTTTATGTACATTTTATAGCGCTATTATTAGAATTATGTTATAATTAAGTATTATTTATAAATATTATAAAGTTATTTAAAATACAATCAGTTTATGTTAACTAACAAACACGAACATAACATTTTTAACTTAACTTCCTCAGAAAGCAACCGATTTTTTTTCCTTACTAAGAAAGAATAAAATATATGTAGCACATATCAGATTTGCATGAGTAAAGGTGATGTAATATTTAATTGTATTTACAAATTTTTTAATTTAATTTTTCAGAAGTTCTTTTGATATCGATTGATGGCTTAAAAATACTATCCAACTAATTGGAAATGCTAACTTAATTGATCGTGGTTCAATAATCACAGCAAGAAAATATTATATAGAGTGTTGTATCTCATCAGCGATTAAATATTCGTAATTAGATCACGTGGTTTGGTGACGTAGAAAATAGTTAATAATACATGAGACAGATGTATATATCAGGCACTACATTCAATATATTGGAACATGTATTTTAAGATAACATTGAGTTTGCCATTAATATAAACGTTATTATTAAATTAGTTATAACGTTATAATATATTCTGTTATGAAGAAAAAGAAAGTGTTCGATGAAGCAAAAGCACAAATAATAGAGTAGTAGGTACAAAAAAAGTAAAAAAAGGATCATGCCTTAAGATTTTTTATCTCTATTATATTCTCATCATATAATTAACAATTTAACAATTTATAACAATTTATATTAGTCGGTAGAGAAAATAACGGCAATTACCTATTTGTATCCGCAACATTGTCGGCGATATACCATATTATCATAAGATTTATTTTCTGTCTTGATTCTCCCGAAGTTGAACTCAAGAATTCCAGTATAATTACGTATGGTCTTAATTATGCACCATACCAAACCATGCGCTGTTTACAGAAGTTTCATTCCAAGACGAACTTCGCTTTCTACTGGCAATGATAATATTATGTTCACCCTAGCCGCTTACGTTTATGTCATCGTATTCGGGGCCTTCACTGAAGAACAATTATTACTTCGAAAACAGGACACGTTATTATACTTAGTCGTGCGTGTGAATTAAACAAATGGACAAGTAACAGTAGAAACTATAATATATGAAATGTAAATAAAGGGGCCTGTATTATTTTGGGAGCGCAGACGTTCATAATGGATTATTGTATATGGCCCGCCCTTCAAACCTTTCTATCTTTTGTTGATTAGTTAGCTGATTGCTTGCTCACAGTGTTGTGCATTATCTAAATAAAATTATCTAGATAATTTATCTAGATAAAATATAGTTATCTTTTTATCTCATCTAGATAAAAATTATTTTAAGTATCTTTTTATCTTATCTAGATAAATAAATAGGCTATCTGAGAATAATTATCTAGATAATTAATATAAAATCAAAGATTTAAAAATTGTTGACATAAAATATTACTTTAAACCGCGCTCTCGAATAATATTAATAATAGTAATAGTAATAACACATTAACAGATTCTATTGTTCCAATAATGTATTGGGGGGGCCTACAGAGTACGAACGTTGGCTTGATAAAATCTGTCGTCAACGGTAAGCATTTGAATTGCGAGAAAATTTCAGCTAAAAATGGTTTACACGATAAAGTGTTTATACTTTATACCCATTTTTCAGTTTTTTCTTCATTAGAAAATATGCTTGATGCAAAACTCTGGGAAAAAAAAAATGTCCAACTAAAATATTATTGCTATTCTCAGATATACAATATTAATATTAATTATCTGTTTTTTTATCTAGATAAAGTTGGTTATCTTTTATCTTTTATCTATAAAAATATTTTAAATTTTATCTATTTATCTTATCTAGATAAATTTAAAATCAATTATCTATTATCTTATCTAGATAAATTATGGGTTATCTTTGTACAACACTGCTTGCTCAACATAATCTATAATTGTGTTGATCGACGGCTACGACTACAATTATTTTTATTCCAAAGCCCATAAATTAATAATATCGATGATGCAAGTGCTACGGGCAATTATAAAGTGATCATATATTCATATTATTGAAGTAGCATGTAAGAACACGTACTTTTGTATAGTTAGCCTTTTAAAGTTAGACCTGTGATGAATACAATTACCTACATATTATGTTGAGCAAGGTAATTGTGAACATTTTATATGAAAATATTTTTGAAATATATAGAAAAAGACACAGTATACCTTTCTATGTTTTGTTGATTAGTTAGCTGATTGCTTGTACACACAATCTACAATTGTGTTCTCCTAGAACTATAAGTGTAGCGACATTCTCATATTCCATTTTATATGTTGCATATTGAAAAGAGGTAATATTATTATAGTATAATACAATAACAAGGACAAATTGTACAGTAGTTCTTTAAACCATAAAAATTGTAATCATTCATGAACACAAGTGTAGATTGTGTTGAGCAAGAAAATTGTATAAACATAACTACTTAGTCATTAACCATTATGAATATCATATTGATCATATCAAATATATATTACTAGAGTACCTATATATTGTATAAATACTAATTAAAAAAAAGCAATATTTTTAGAAAAATATATCATCGGTAAACACAATTGTAGATTGTGTTGAGCCAGAAAATAAACTTTATTATTGATAAATAAAATTATACATAATACATCTCAAATTAGTGCTAGTGCATAGTTACTTCTTCTTGCACAGCACTATACATACTGCATATTGTTATCGACTTTATTACATAATTCACTCTAATAAAACATACAACTAGTAGTAGTAATATATGAAAACTAAGTAATACATAACTTCTTTTCTTCTTTAATATTACCACCTCCTCCAGTATTTCCAGTTGGAAGAGAGGAAGATTTTTTCTTACGCTCATAAATATCGAAGTCAGGAATATTAATATCAGTTGGAAGATTAGATTGTGCAGAGGTAGAAGTAAAATGACCAAAACACCTACACTTCTTTAATGTACTATTTATAATACCCATCACTCACTCTATCGGAACGTAGGACAAGCGTAGGACAAGCGTAGGACAAGCAATATCTTCTTCTTAAACTTGCCTTGGAAAATATATCGCTAGAGACTTGGGAATTGATGTACTACCAGTATGGCCTCATATTTATAGTGAAGAGATTACTTCCTCCGGAAATTTTTGCAAAAATTCTCTGCGTTAGAATCAAGCTACTAAATATATGGTCTGTATATTATATTCAAGAAAAGAAGCAAGAATATCTGCTTTAGAGCAAAGTTACTCAAGATATGGTCTGTAATATATTCTTTTCGTAGCATATTAAATTATGTTGAGTAACTTTAGTTAGGAATATAGTTTGTTATTTCCTCTGGAAGCTAGAATTTCTGCGTTAGAATCAATCTACGCTATATGTGTTCATCAGTGATTACAATATTAATTGTTTAAAGAGATACTGTACAATATGTAACTGTTATTGCATTATACTATAATAATATTACCCGTCTTCAATATGCAATATATGATATGAATATAGGAATATCGTCATATTTGTAGTCGTAGGTGAACACAATTGTAAATTGTGTTGAGCAAGCAACCAGCTAACTAATCAACAAAACAAGGAAAGGTATGAAGTGCGGGCCATATACAGTAATCCATTATAAACGTTTGCGCTCTCAAAATAATACGGGCCCTTTATTTACATTTCATATATAGTTTCTACTGTTACTTGTCCATATTTTGTTTAATTCACACGCATGACTACGAAGTAGACTCATGAATCATGATGTCCTGTTTTCGAAGTAATAATTGTTCTTGGGTGAAGGCTCAGAATACAATGTCATAAACGTAAGCGGCTAGAGTGAATATATCATTGACAGTGGAAAACGATGTTCCTCTTGGAATGAAGCTTGTGTAAACAGCGCATGGTTTGGTATGGTGCATAATTAAGACCATACGTAATTATACTGGAATTCTTGAAGTTTTACTTCGGGAGAATCAAGACAAAAAAAAGCTGATACTCCTGCCGAACAGGATACAGGTGTGCGAATCATAGCGTTTAATTTTACTTAGGATTAACCATTGCATTCGAAAAAACGATTCTGAGCGAAGTTCAGTCAGATTATAATTTTCGTTTGAACTTAAAATATCAACTTAAAAGAGCTATAAAAAAAAAAATTGAGATCAGGGATTTTTCTAATATTTTAGTATGATGTTAAGTAATATGTAATAGTTCAAGTAATATAGCACTGTTACCTGGAAAAAATTCCCATAGTTTTGAAATTCGGCACAATTGTTCGTCTTAGGGTACTGATTAACATACTAAAAGTCCTGATCGCTCAAGCATACGCTCGCTCTGCTCTGCTCTGATCAATATAAAAAAAATTGCTTTTTTGCTTTTTTCTCAAAAAATATCAACTTTACCAAAAATATGTATTTATACAGTTTTGTTAAATAATAAATTTTCTATAAAAAAGGTTATATGCATATTTTGCCTAAAACTAATTCTTTCTTAAATAATTAGCAATATTCAAAATATAGTTTCCATATTTTATATATAAGTGACTATAAATGACAAGTATAAAATATTAATATTTGATATTTCTAAAGTTTTGGGTTATTCTATAAAATTAGACATGACTGCTATGATGTTACAATAAATATTATATTATAATTATTTATTAAAAATGAACGAATTATGTGTCTACAAATGTATTCCACAAAATTAAAAAATAAACATATTATATAATCGTACAATTAATTTAAAAAAATATAAAATAAATTTTATTTTAATCGTGGTCTTTTTGAAACCTCTGCAATGGAATCTGCATTGGAAAGAATTTGGAACGACGCTTTCAATATTATTTTAAAAATCATCACTCGATTCATAAAAAGAAGTATCGTATATATTTAATTTAACATCATCTGTAATTATGGTCGCTGCTGTTTTTAGTATTCTCAAACGCTCTTCTTCTTTATTAACTTTTTTAATTGTGTACCAAGCATTGGTCAATATTTCATTAGAAATTCCTTTAAAACAAATTGTCGTTTTTTTATTCGAATTACTAGCAATAACAATAGAATCACCATACTTTTCGATTAATTTCGTTTTTACGGTTTTTTCATTAGGTTTATAGCCTTCAACTAAATTAAGAAGCTCTTCCAAAGAAAATTGGCATTCATCACTATTTTCCATAAAAGAACAGATAATTTCCATAGCAGATGTAATATCACTTACTTCAGGTCGGCCTCTTTTTCCACTCGACGATAATGTTTTTAAAAAATGGATATAACATGTTTGATGATACTGGGCTTCACTAGCTACTAAGTCATCTACACAAATTATCCTTTTTTTAACTTCGCGTCCTAAATAATAGTTACGTATTTCTGCCATTTCTAATAACTTTTCTCGCATACCAAGAGTTCGTACAAAATATACTTTTTGGCCAAGATCAACACGTTTTTTTTTCTTTCAAGTGAAAAGCGTCATAAATTGCCTCCAAACAAAAAATACATTTATCTTTAATATCAAATAAGTTTGAAGATCTCAATTTTTCTTTGGGAGGTGTTGGTGGTTGAGAAAATTTCAAACTTTCTTTTTGAGAAAGAAAAGCCTTTATAGTGTCAGGTCTAGTAAATGATTTTCTACAATTTGTATGTACTTGAACACAATTTAGACCCTCTAAACTACTCGATTTACCATCCGATCTTATTAAACTAGAATTAATTAAATTCAATATTCCTTTTTTTTTTTTACAATTACCCTTTTTTCATCCAGGTCTTCATCGCATAAAACACATTTAATTAAAGACATAGTAAGAACAAAAATAAATTCACTATAAAACTTTTATTTAATTATATTATATCATCAACCAACTGCGAACGAAAATAAAAACCGAAACCATGTATAGTTATCGTGAAATAATAAATCCAATGTAAAATAAAACTATCCGAAGTTTGAACGTCAATACGCGTTGAAGATCTTGTATGCGTGTGTCCATATATCAATATTACATCATTAGTAAATTACTAGGAAATTGTCAATAAATTATCGATGTGCGATTATATTTTATTCTGTTTTTCCATATTGTTTACACGTTATTAATTTTAATACTAATGTTAAACCAATTTAATATTATTATATTGATTTGTATATGTACTAGAAATTTAATTTTATATGCGTTTGAAATTTGAACAGTACTATTACAGAAGTTATTGTCAGTTTATAGCCAAAAAAGTAAACTATATTTTGAATATTGCTAATTATTTAAGAAAAAATTAGTTTTAGGCAAAATATGCATATAACCTTTTTTATAGGAAATTTAATATTTAACAAAATTGTATAAATGCATATTTTTGGTAAAGTTGATATTTTTTGAGAAAAAGCAAAAAAGCAATTTTTTTTTATATTGATCAGAGCAGAGCAGAGCGAGCGTACGCTTGAGCGATCAGGACTTTTAGTATGTTAATCAGTACCCTAAGACGAACAATTTTGCCAAATTTCAAAACAATGGTATTTTTTTCCA
The DNA here is from genome assembly GCA_021307375.1 of Tetraneura akinire. Taxonomy (NCBI): domain Eukaryota; kingdom Metazoa; phylum Arthropoda; class Insecta; order Hemiptera; family Aphididae; genus Tetraneura; species Tetraneura akinire. The sequence goes on along the minus strand of JAIUCT010003411.1, from coordinate 1,904 downwards.
GCACAGAGCAAATTTATATGTTTATTTCTTGAACTAAAATATACTTCAGTAAAATTTTCAGACCTAAATACCAAAAATTCCCAATTTTATCAAACATTATGTACGTAAAAACGAGAAATTTACGAATTATTCGAAGTCCTATATTTTGTAAAAAATTTTACCAGATGTATGTAATAGCTATGTGAACACCTAAAAAAATTTCAAGTCTCTATCTTAAAAATTGCCCGAGTTATCGAGAAATATAGAAATTGAATTCGTCAAAATTTCATTTTTCGTGAAAAATGCCGTTTTTTCGTCATTTTTTCGAAGTTTTTTCTACCGCTTATAGTCAATTTTGAGAAATTCGAAAAATGACCTAAATAAAGTACCATCTACATCCACTTTTACATCTGAAACTCGCTATTCGTGAAAATCGAAGCGTTATTTCGGGTAGTAAATGTGTTTTCAGAATATTTATTTATACGTATGAATTGTAAGATTTTCGTTTTACTAAAAATATCAACTTAAAACAGCTATAAAAAAAAAATTGTGACTTGGGATTTTTATAATATTTTAGTATAATGTTAAGTAATAAGTACGTATACTTCTGTAAAATTTTCAGACCTAAATACCCAAAATTGCCAATTTTATCAAACATTATATACGTAAAAACGAGAATTTTACGAAATATTCAAAGTCCAATATTTTGTAGAAAAATTAACATAACGGTTCCAAAATTATACGACATATACATAGTAGCTATGTGAACATCCAAAAAAAATTTCAGGTCTCTATCTTAAAAATTGCCTGAGTTATCGTGAAATATAGAAATCGAATTCGTCGAAATTTCATTTTTCGCGAAAAATGCCGTTTTTTCGTCATTTTTTTGCAGTTTTTTCTTCCGCATAGGCTCAATTTTGAGAAATTCGAAAAATGACCTAAGTAAAATACCAACTACATCCACTTTGCTACCGGAAAGATACCCTATTCGTGAAAATCGGAGCATTATTTCGGGTAGTATTTTTGTACATAGTCATAAAAGAAAAAAATCACACATCATTATAAAACCAATACATTCTTCGCTTCGCTCAGAATCTAAAATTGTAACACATAATTATTATAATATATAAATATAAATTTGATTAGATTTAAATAAAATAAAAAGAACTGATACTCCTGCCGCAGGGATATAGGTGTGCATATCATAGTATTTGATTATAATTATAATTTAAATGCAATGTTAAACCATTGCATTCGAAAAAACGATTCTGAGCAAAATTCAGTCAGATAATGTAGGTATTGATTAATAGATTGCCGTTTTTTCGTCATTTTTTCATCGTTTTTTCTAACGTACAGGATCAATTTTGAAAAATTCGAAAAATGACCTAAATAAAGTACCAAGAACATCCACTTTCCAACCGGAAACATATGCTATTTGTGAAAATCGGACCATTATTTCGGGTAGTACAAGTGTCTTCAGTCATAAAAACAAAAAAATATAAATATTAATTTTAAACAGCTATAAAAAAAAATGTTACCATGGATTTTTTCTACAAAATATAGGACTTTGAATATTTCGTAAAATTCTCGTTTTTTTGTATATAATGTTTGATAAAATTAGCAATATTTGGTATTAAGGTCTGAAAATTTTACTGAAGTATATTTATATATTAATTAACATTAATTCAAAATATTAAAAAAATCCATTGTCTCAATTTTTTTTTATAGCTGTTTAAAGTTGATATTTTTAGTTTAAACGAAAATATTATGAAAAAAATGACGAAAAATTGGCATTCACAAAAACGTGGCTCTATGGGAGACGCGTGTGGTGTAGTCGGCGAAATATTCTCGAACGCTATCTCGGTGTTGAGCTCCATCGCCAGGCATCGACAGCGGATGGGTGACCGCCGTTTTTTTTTTTTTTT
>JAIUCT010003408.1:0-20061 GCA_021307375.1 Tetraneura akinire | reverse complement strand
GGAGAAAAATGATAAAAGTATTAAAAAATATTGTGAGTTTAAACATGAGGACATGGTATTGATTAAAGCAGTAAATTTGAGTGATAAAATCAAAGGAAAGGCTGCTAAGTTAATGTCAACGTATGAAGGACCATATCCGATAATTAAAAAAATACATAAAACAACATATATAGTTGGGAGTAAAAATAAAAATACTGTTAGGGGTATGTTTCACACTTCTAATCTTAAACCTTTTTATAAATAAAAAAAAAAAACATTTTTATATAACTGTAGGGTTCATAAATGTATCAAAAATGTAAGTTAAACTTATGATAAGTCCAACGGTTAATTACATTTTTTTTCTAATTCGGGGGCAAATGTGGAGATATAATTTAATTAATGTAAAATGTGTGTTATTACTTATTATTGTTACCTATTGTAGTTATTAAATATATATACTGTGATTTATTTTATAATTAATTTTAATTGTACATATTCATTATATAATAAAGATATCTGTGCCGCTAACACACCCGAGAAACATAATACTATACAGTCAGTAGGAGGGAGTAAGCCGGAAAAACACGGAGAGCGGATTGTTGTTGGTGTTTGGTGGCCGAACAAGGCACAAGTCGAAAGAGACGATATTATATAAGAGTGGAATATATATATGTGTATATTTTTAATATCATATATTGTATATCAAATATGGATTGTTCGATTTATACATAATATATTTGAATGTTAAATAGAGTGAATGATTTAAATATATTATACATTCGGGTAACTACTTAATAATAATAGTGGCAAATAGAAGAGGACTCACAGGACAGTCACGAGATAACCAGGGGACAACCACAGCAGCATCACAACTACAGTTGGATGGAGGAATATACAAGGGTATTGTTGGCGGTACAGCGTATAGAATTATAAAACGGTAATCGATTGATATTATTGTACGGGAATAGTAAAGATAAAGAAAAATATGTAAAATATTAATTAATAATAAAAAATATAAATTTTGTATTTAAAATAAAGTTTGGTAATAAAAAAACTCCTCAGCGTTGATAAAAGTGTTCTACAATCTTTGGGAAATTTACTAAAACATTGATGTTTTCTTAAACCTTTTAATAATTCATTTACTGCATTTTGTAGTACATTAAATTTTACTATCCAATGAGATAAAAAATCTAATGTATGATTTTTTGAGTAATTTTGATTTAAATTTGATTCAGAAAAATGATCATTTAATAGTATATTTGAAATATTACTATGAGCCTCATTAGGTGAAGTTTGAACTATTTCATTCATGTTTGTGTTTATTATATTTAAACTTAAATTATTTGATAATTCTATGAGGGTTGATGAAGTATCATTAACTGTTTGTAGAAATTGACATTCATCAAATAATAAATCACTAGAATTATTGATTTCTACATTACTAGATTTATTGAAATATATATCATTTATAATATCAACCTCATTTTTAATTTTTCTCCGTTTTGAACGCTCATTTTGTATCATGGTTATCATATAAAATGCAATATGCAAATAGGTACAATAATATTATGTTGATTTTTTATTTATTAAAAATTAATAAACCTGTACAATTGTAAAACAAATATTGAATTAAATTATTAATATTAATATTATTTATTTTGAATTATATTATATAACTATAGGTATTACCTAATAATAAATAACATACAACTATAAAATAACAAATAACACCTAGGTACTTGCCCAAGTATAAATATTAAATGATTAAAATTGCAAAAATGGCATTACATATAGGTAACTAAATATTTAAAGGGCTTGGGTGCCAATGAGTTTTTAAATACAAAAACATGCCTCACAGGAACAACACAAAATAGTCAGATTTGGATTTTAGTTTTATTAATTGAGAGATAAAGACCTCTTACAGGGCGGATTAAAGTCCGATTTTTAAAATTTAAATTACAATAGTGGTAATAAACTAATAAACATTAATTATTCAAAATTTTGTAATTTTTAAAAGTACTTATTTTTACCTTATATAAAACAAATCTGAATTCAATCCGCCCTGTAAGAAGTTTTTCTCTTTCAAATAAAAAAAAAAATAAATAAAATAGGAGTATTCTGTGAGTCGTTAGTTTTTCCTGTAAAGATGGTTTTGAAATCAAATTTATGATAATGATAATACGATAAACTCATTTACTTGTGCATGCGAGTGCATGGTATTATTTTGGTTACAATATATTAAAATAGGAAACGCAAACTAATAATCATTTACACACTAATACAACATCGAATCGACGGTACTTGTGCGTTATCGGGACTACCGCCGACTCGTCGCGACTACCTTGATTTCACTTGTGCGTTATCGCGACTACCTTAATTGACTACCCAAAGCTAAAAGTCAATGTATTTATTGATAATATGATAATAATATGTCAAATCTCAAATATAATAAAATAAAATATGTGATCATATATTATGTTAAATTAATACGTCAAAAATTACATTTAAAAAAAATTACATTAAAAAAAAAAAATTACATTATAATTCATAAAATAAAATTTGGTAGGGATTTAATAATCGATTTGTGGTGGCCATTGTTTTGCAATACTATTAAGTAAAACGTACTTGTCTTCATTATTATTATTATTATTAGTATTCCTCCACATAAATTCCGCCAAGTAGGATTCTAAATGGTGTCTCGCTGTACCTCTATGACGTTTGTTTCTCCATTTCGCCGATCCCCAAAGTCTTTCTATTCCTTGTGTATGAGCATATGTACTTGGGTTAACGAAATTGTAAGAATGATTCACAGTGAAATGCTGATAGCCATTATCTTGTATTGCGTTATATGCCCGCCAGCAATCAGAGTAAATTATCGTCTCTTTCTCTACGTGTTGATGTATTTTTGACATCAAAGTAGCAGATGACCGATCAGGAACTTCTACTAAAAATACTTCTTTTGTTTCACGGCATATTCCGCCAAAAATCCATTGCTGGGGGAGTACTCTTCCACAATTATTTTTACGTATAGTGAACAAACTCGTCAATTTCCACTATTTTTCCTTTTCCTCCAATTTTTTTAATTTCCTTTTCTCTCAAACTTATAACACATACTTCCCGTAGGTAATTATTCCAATCATTTACCGTATTATTACTAAGCTGTAAGTGTTTTTCACGAAATTTCACTGAAGTCATTTCCTCTGTCCAACAAAACATGAAACGTAAAGCTTGCAAAAATGATATGCGACTATTCACAAACCAATTGCCAACACGCATATTTACTTTGGAACATTTCTAGTTTACGGGGCACCTTTTTTTTTGCGATTTTTTTTTTTTGTATCCTAAGTAAATCAATGAGAAAAAAATATTGGCGCAAATCATTAGTTTTTAAGTTAGAGCCATTTTAAATTCATCTATATCGATAGATTTACTTAAATAGAGAATTTTAGCATTTCGTGTTTGATGCAGTTGTAGCCTAGTGGTCTAATGCGTCCTTCCATGCGCGCAGGCACCAGGTTCGAAACACACTATATTTTTGCACTTTTTTCATGGATTTTCCAACATTTTCATTTAATTTATAATGAATTAATGACAATATATCAAAAAGATAATAAAAGTACATGCAATAAATCACTAAAATAAGATAAAAGTTTAATGTTATCAACGTTAAAGCTTTTTTCAAGTGGGAGGGACGCTCGCTACGCCTGCCGGCTTCGCTCGCTTACTCAAGCGCCGCCCGGCGGCGCTTTTCGTTGAGGATGGGGCTACGCCCCAAGGGACGGAAGGCTAACTACCTAATACCTACCCCATAGACCCTGATACTGGTGCGGATAGGCAGTGATTTCATGTGACCTAAAACCTAGCCATTAAATATTTATTTAATGATTGGTCCCTATAATGTGAGTATAAACAATCGAAATTGATTTAATAAAGTAGGAATAATGCCCAAAAAAATTTAAATATTCGAAAAAAATGCAAAAAATTTATTTATGTATGCTAGGATTGAACTCGAAGTATTGAATAAAAGTATCACGCACTAAACCACTAGGCCATAACGCTCATTGAATTAATATTAATAAATTGAATTATTTAAACTAATCTTATAAAATCATGAAATTTCAAATTGCAATAACTTCGGAAATAATTGATTGCGCCAAATTCTGATTACACCATTATTTTTTTCAGATAAAACTACATATGATAAAAAAAAAAAATCGCAAAAAAAAAAGTGCCCCGTAAACTAGAAATATACCTTTACTTTTTGTTGACAACTTTCACATTGCACTTCCAAAATAGAGTTTCGCTTTGTGACCATTTGAACAGATTCTTTTATGTGGTAAAATGCCCTTTTCTTGAAAAAAAGCTACAGCATCTTTTTCTGTAGTTGGTAAGTTCCACAAATCCATTGCCAAATAATCAAATAAACAACAAACTACCACCAGCGTGACAGCGTGGTTGTGACTAAATGTCTAAGTGTCCAAAAGTTACCTATCCAGTCTATAAAAATTGCGATAAGTGCGATAACGGTATTGGGAAAAATTGAATTAGAAATAGAATCGCGTATAAAACGACGTCGCTATAACCCATAATATGAGGTAGTCCCGATAACGCATATGTGGCGTGCGGTAGTCCCGATAACGCACAAGTACCGAATCGACCACCGCCGATCAGTATGTTAAAAAATGGCCTAAATTATTTTACTCCTTAATAAATAGCCGGCACTCTTAGGCCGCGCGCACATTGGACACGAATTTGTACCGTACGAGAACATACGAACATTGGTCGTGCGAATTGAGTGCACACTGAATACGTTTTTGTCAGTTTTTAGGTGATAAATTTTTCAATATTCATTTTTAACAATAATCGACGTAAGAACGTTTATAAAATCCGATCAATTTCTGATCGTTTTTGTACGTCGGAGCCACATACACGTGCGTATACGCACAATAATTCGCACCCAGTCTGCGCGCTCACGTGGTTTTTGGTAGATTATGGGATAGATTCGTACAAAAATGCATGCAATGTGCGCGCTGCTTTAAGTTAATAATAAATATTTCAATATTTAACGGAAATATGTATAGTTAATACCTAGGTATACTGATATTATTATATCTACTATAGACAGACTACAACAGAGTATCTAAGTTTCGGAGTTGTGAGACATCAATATTATAATATTAAACTATTAACTACCATTTAATTTTACTATAACTATTAAATAAAATTATAAAAGTGTACTTACAATGAATGTGTTATATGTTGACTTGTCGAAATACTTTGAATATAATATTAGTTTTATAGTAATATACAACCATGGACGTCATACACGTAATTTAATTAACTTGGAAAAATATAAAACAGAATACAGAATGCAGTAGAAAACAGCGCAGCAGATCATACGAGATATGACCGACCATATAAAAAGTAATAGTGCAAATGCAAAACTGCAAATCAGGGAGATGTAACTCGTATAGCAAATGGTGATATATAGTTTCGAGATTCGCGGCATACCAACGTAACTAAATTATTGTATTCCCTGTGTACGAAAACACTGTGTATGTAAACAATTTTCAAATTGTAACGGCGTCCTGGCATTTCGGAAACACAGCGACCGGTGCCCCGGCTCATTCCGCGATTTCTCTTTTGGCTATACACTTGCGTTTGTTTAGTCTTTTGAGTTTCTAGGATTTTTGTTTCAACTTATTTGTGATTTGTGAATTGTTTCATTCGCTCTTTGTTTATTTGCCATTTGCTAGTAGTTTTTTTTTAAATAATAGTAAATATGCCCTCCAACAAATGTGTGGTGATTGGATGCGATACGACCCATGACGAAAAACATACCATGAGACATCGGTTTCCAAAGAATGAAGTAATGAATGGATTCAAAGATGTGGAAACAATAACCTGTGGAATAAATCTGTGCAACAAGTTTTCAACTCTTATGTCATGTGTGATAAACATTTTGATGCCAGTTGTAAGAACCCAGGTTTCAAAAAGCTAATTGTAGGTTCTGTTCCTACTTTACTTCTGCCAGGTAAACCTTACACGTTTTATACTTTATTTATAAACATGCATAATTTTAATTTTAATATAATACATTATTATTGTGAGAGATGGATTGTTTTATTAAGGTATATCTATAAAAATTTAATGAATTTATTGCTCTATATGTTTTTAAATGGTACCTACCTAGTATTGTCAGTCCATCTTAGGTTTAAATATTGTTTTACATTTTGGTTATTGTATTCTAATTGTTTACATTGTTTGATAGAAATTGTTAATGTTGATTGTGTTCAACAATAAAACTTATTTACATTAAATCTGCGTCGGACATTGGCTTTAAAAAATTTGATACTTAAATATATATTAAGTTTTCAAATTATTTATGGTTAACTTAATGAGTAAGTGTAATTTCTTTCTATATTGTAGGTAAGGTCATTTACCTGTAGTTAGCATGATGCAATTTTTGATTTTGTTTGCACAATTTTTTATATAACAGTTTTGAACTAGATTTATTAGTACTTATTACTGTGATGCATGTGTTGTCAATTGCTTTTACAATAATATACTAATAGATATACGAGTAGTGTAATAATTACGCTATACTATTTTATATTTTGTAGTATATAACAATTTATAACTAGATTTATTTATTAGTACTTTTTACTCTAATGCATGTGTTGTCAATTGCTTTTACATTATTATACTAATAGATGTAGTGTAATAATTACACTATACTATTTTATATTTTGTAGTATATAACAGTTTTTAACAATTTAGATTATTAAATGCATGTAATGATGTTTCTTGATTGTTAAATGATTTTTGTCAAAAAATTTGACAAAAGGTTAATATTTTATCTAATGCAAGTATTTTTATTTTAGTCTCCTCTGCCATTAATGACATGTCCATTGATGAAAATTTTGAGCCATTAAACTCTTCATGTGCAATGAACATTTCTGTAATGACAGAAGACAACGAATCCCCACAACTTATGAATTGTATGTTTGACAAGGATACAACTCCAAAGGCTGATGGTAATAATTTTTTTTTAATTCTCATATTTTAATCTCTTAAATTTAGATAGTATGGCAAAAACTTAGTAAGTTATTAAGTCATTTTTAGTAATAACCTTTTTCAAAAAAATGTTTAAATATTTGTTCTGAATAATTTTTCACCTATTTGTTTGAATATATAATAAAGGTATTATTTATAAGACTGATTATTACTGACTTAGTTAACCCTGGATGTAAATACAAAAAAACAAAAATGTTCATTTTGTTTCATTTTTTTTTTTTTTTTTTTTTTTTTAGTACTTTGCAACTTTCTTGACATGTCAATTGATCAGAATTCAGAACCGTTAACTGATGCCATTGATATGAACATTCCTTCTACCAGCTCAACAATACCTTCAACTAGTCGAAAACCACTTGAACCAAAACAGTTATTTAGTGAAGCAAGAGATAAACACCAATCAAGTTGACAAACTAACTCCTCGAAAAAAAATTTTGTATAATGCCAATAAGAAGTACAAACATAAAACTTTGGTTCTTCGTCAACGTTGTTTAACTGCAAAACAACGAATCTTAAAATTTGAACGTTATATGAAAAATAATATTAAATCAATGAGTAGACTGAACAAATTCACTCAAAATTTTGTCCAATCTCAGATACGAATTCAACCTCAAAAACCCCGTGGCCGGCGATTTACACTTGAAGACAAAGTATTTGCTCTCTCTTTATACAAACAAAGTGGTAAAGCTTATTGAGTACTTTCAAAAATGTTTGCTTTACCCTCACGCAAGACCATCCTTGAAGTATTGAAAAAAATACCGTTTGAAGCTGGTATAAACAAACATATTTTTGAACATCTTAAAACGACTGTTAAAAAAATTAAACACAGACTAGATAGGTACTGTTCAATTATTTTTGATGAAATTGCATTTTCTGCATCATTGCAATACTCCGAAAAATTTGATAAAGTGACTGGATTCAAAGACCTTGGCGAACATCATTGTACATCGGATTTTGCCGACAAAGCCCTTGTATTTATGGTTAGAGGCTCACGCAAGAAGTTCAAACAACCAGTAGCCTTCTATTTAACTAATGGTACTATGGATAGTGCCAATTTAGCTATTATTATGAAAAATGTTATAAAAGCTGTCCAATCAACTGGACTCACTGTTGTATCAACAATTTGTGACTACGCACCTACAAATGTTGCTGCAATTAATCGGTTACTTAAGGAAACCAATGAAAAATATATTAATGCTGGTAAAGAAAACTCAAAATTTGAATTTGAAATTGAAAATCAAGAAATTATACCTCTATTTGATGTTACTCGTTTATTAAAAGGTCTTAGGAATAATCTTGTTTCAAAAGACCTTCACTTTGATTATAATAATGTAAAAAGAAAAGCTTTGTGGAAAGACATTGTTCAATTTTATGAACTAGATAAAAAAACAAAGCACTGGAAGTGATCGCCTAGCGCCTAAACTTACAGACAATCATATCTACCCTGAAAAAATGAAAAAAATGAAAGTTTCTTGTGCTGCTCATGTGTTCAGTCAACGAGTTGGTGCTATAATGAAATGACTGCCACTTTTTTCAAATACATCTGAACTTAATAACTTTATGGAATGTACCGGACAATTATGTTTGTTCATTGATAATTTATTTGATAGTGCTAATGGAAATTCAGTTAAGCCAGCTGCCGGAAAAGATCTTCGATGTGCAGTTACTCTAAATTCGCCACATTGGGATTTTTGGAATGAATCTTTAACTGTATTGCAAAGCATGAAATATGAGACAACTACAAATAAACAAATTCCATCTGTCAATAATTGGATCAGGACTATAAAAGGATTACAAGTACTTTGCAAACGATTGTTGAAGGACGGTTTCAAGTTTATACTATTGAGGAATTCAATCAAGACCCGTTAGAAAACTTTTTTGGTTCCATCATAAGTAATGGTGTACGCAACATTAAACCTACCTGTGCAAGTTTCATCTCCTCCTTCAAGTCATTAGTTATTAACAATTTCACTTCTAGTTATTCTTTGGGTTCCAATTGCGAAGATGACGACTGTGATGGTGTATTAGATTATTTAAAAGAATTCTTGTTTAATGGCTCGGCAAATGATGAGTCTACTAATACCGTGAGTTTGGAACGTGATATACCATTAGAAATTCCTGTTCAAACTCATAATCCGCATACACTAATCAACTCAATTTGCAGGGCATATGTTACTGGATGGGTAATAAAAAAAGTAAAAAAAATTACAAAAAACTGTAATCACTGTATCATGACAATAACATCAGACAGAATATTAAAAGAACATATGATAATTCAAGCTTGTACGTATGACAATTGCAATTTACAACTCCCAAATGAAGTAGTCATGAATATTTTTAATTTTATCATTGAAATGTTTAATCTAAATTTTTGTAAATTTGTGTTTAAAAATAATATAAAAAAATTATTTAATGATTCTCTTGTACAGTATATATCTATAGTTTATTCTATTATAATCTCTTTTCTATGCTGCAAATGTTTACCTTTACACAGGTTAATGTATTACGTATTAAACATTAAAGATTAAACTATCAACCACTATGCTTTGGTGGGGATCGACGAGTTTTCATCCGTCTTGCAGTCCTGATATCTCGGTGAATTTACTGTACAGTACATATACCTAAATACAAATTAATTTGGGTTTTTTCATTTTTCAATAATAATAAATCGTCACTCGTCACTTTGTCAGACTGTCATGACTCGCGAATATGGTGGTTATATGACGTTAAAATCGGTATTCAAAAAATATACTCGTTTTAAACTTTAGATACATTGGTTTTGGTGTTTAACATGCATTCATGCGCGCACGTGTGAGCGGGATTTAATACTTATTTCCAACAAAAGGAATACAAATATATATTTATAGCCAAATGGGCATTGATTAATCGATAAATAGATTTGGAAAATTATGTGTGGATGATATTATTATTAACTACTATATTACATTAATTTTACCAGTATATAAATGTATAAAATAAAGTATATTGTATATAATATTCAGTATACACGTGTTATTACAAAAATATAAAATTGTTCTAGAATATTTGTGCCTCATGGAAATATTCCACGGACTATACTTGTATTTTATATACGACTCCTATACGAAATGGAAATACCAGTGCAGTCATTGGCATTTATAATAATATAAAATCAATTTTATACCTATTATAATTATTTTTTAAAAGTATAATTTTATATAATTTTTTAAGTATAATTTCCATGATTTTTTTAAAAAATAAGCTTAAGAGTACGATTGGCGTATGTGTGGATAAATAATAATATGCGTACTCTTAGTATACTTTTTGGAACACTATTGGTATTTTAATGGGTATACATGCTATTATATTTATATTTATAATTCATTAACAAAATCGCATAATAAAGTATTAAACGATTTCAGGGGGGCTAAAATAGTTTTTGAGGGACAAGCCCTAAGCACCCCTAGTTTGTGCTGATGCCAGTAATTAACCACTAGTATAAAACCTTCACTAAATATAACCATAATTTTAATAAATTAAAAAATATGTATTTGCCAAATATTGAAATATATGTGAGGATATTATTATATAATATATATAATATATATATATATATATAATAATATAATTCTAATAAAGGAACATTATTTGACTTTACAAATAAAATATTATTAAGATATGTTTAAAAAATTAAAATTATAATATTAGGAATGTATCTAAAATATAATATAATTTAACATTATAAGCATAATATTTATATACTATTCTTACAAATTATATTATTAATATTAAAATATTTATTAAACTAGAACATTTAAAAAATCTTATAAATGTAATATTAATAATAAAACTTGTATTTATATTATACGCATATTATAATTTAAATATTACGATTTTGCAGTCTGGGATAATTCTAATCCTAGATGCTATCACAATAATGATTGTTATTGTAATTATAAATAATACATAAATTATTACAACATGAATTTCTATACCAACTACCCAAAATTGATTTCCTGATTTTAACTGTAGCCTATCAGATAAAATTGATTTTGCTTTACCATCCGGATCTTCCGGTACAACGTCCATAAAAACATCCCTACTATTTTCTTTAAAGGGTACTAATACTGAGGTTAATGTATGAATTTCACAAGCCGAAGATGTTGACAATCTACCTATCCCTGATATATCTAATCGCCTATTTTGAGACGGGTTTGAACAAGTTATAGTTAGAGATTCCGATCGCGTGAAGAACAACCATGCATTGGTTTTTTCTAATCTTTTCCAGAATGAAGTTTTGGAAGTTATTAATTCTACTTTACATGTATCTGAAATACGTGGACCTGTTAAAATTGATACTTCACATGAATCAGATCCTACTCGAGAATGAATTAGTTATTCTACTTTATAAATTCTGGCTGATTTTAATAATATACACATTTAAAAAGAAGAATCTCTGTTCATCTGTACTTATGGCCAAATAACCCATTTCCTGGACAATTAGTATAAAATAATCTCCGTTATAGGGGATGGGTAGTGGAATAGGGTGATACATTTTATATACACTATCCGAAATCAAAGGAATCGCAACCGAAAATACTAAATAACTATATTTAATAAATATGTAGTGCCAGATACTTTAAAAAAAAAACAGAGAGAGATGTGGGGTAATTCCCTAATGGTAGTGCACTTCCAGTGGGTAAGTTTGTTTTTATTTCCTTTAATTCTGACAGGAGCTGGTTTGGAGTGATAACACTGATACGTATTTTCCCATCTAGTGCAGTATTGATAATTGAAATGAGATTTTGTGTTTCATACGCAAATTGATTCAGCACGACTTCAAAGAGGAATGCTATTTTATTAATGTTCTGAATTTTCTCGTTAAGTTGCTGTTTCAGAAATTTCTTCTTCTAATTGTTGCTGATGTTCCGACATTTTCTTTGTGATATTTTGAGAATCTATAGTTTCCATTTGTATCCTAGTCTGTTTTGTTTCTAAATTAACGTTTGGGACTTTCCTATTTGCTAATTTGAGAATTTGACTAAAAATGAATTCTATATCAACTTTTGACGATATTCCATATAAAATCTTCGCTATAAATTAACTGATTGTCCTTGACACGGCCCGACATGGTAAGAGACAAGGTAAGAGTTTTTATTAGCTTCGAACCGGAGTTTTGATCTCCCGCGCGTGCTTTTAAGTTAGTTTAAGAATTTTTATTCGAGAACGGCCACGAGGTTTCCACCGACATTTTCGGGCGGCGAAACCAAGTGCGAAGTGGGCGAGGTAAAAACCCAGCAACTAACGTGTTATATTTATACGGCAGCAAGAGCGTCGAGAAATCGTGATACGTGACGTAGGTACTAGTCCAACACTCCGCTCGACGTCATAGTTGCGGGCAATCCCCACGTCACAAATCTGACGTCAGTATAACCGGTCTCTATTGTAGGTAGGTAGGAACGTCTCGCGCGATTAACGACTGTTGTCAACACACGGTGGACTTGAACTCGAGCGACCCGTGCCAGCCGACAGTCTATTCTCGACAGCGAACACCTACTAGTCACGTAGGAAAAATACCGGCACAACATTTACGTAAACATTTACGTAAATCGGTTAGACGAGCGTTTAAAATTTTTTTTTTGTCTCCCTTTGCGTTCGCTCGCGTCGTACAGTCGCCGCGTGCACTGCGTGCAGGGGATATAAAGGATAATTAGGCTACCTTCAGCATCCGCCAGAGACACACTTGCAGCGATTTCGACAACACTTTTACTTTTTTTTTTGGTGACTAAGTTTTTAAAAAAAAATTTTGTTTTGTTCTCTCGTTCTCTCCTCCTCGCAAATAAAAATGGAGAAACAGTCGAAATCAATTAACCAGCTGTCTCTGGCAGAGTTCCAGAAAGAGTGCGCGGCACGCGGCTTACCCGACTCGGGTACCAAGGCAGATCTAGAGCTGGTCTTGGGACAGCACCTTCGCGAGCGCGGCAAGAACCCGGCTAACGTACGTTTCGCCAAGCCAAATGTGGCGAGGTCAACAGGCGAACAACCAGGCGCGACTCAGGACGGGACAGGCGCCCGGGGTGAGTCGGACGTGAACGCTGGCGGTTCTTCAACCGTACAGCCATCACCACGAGTAACCGGGGCGTCGGTCGTGACCCAGTCGCGCCACGGTCAACCGGATGTCGAGCTAAGCGCGAACCTGATGACGGAAGCGCGTACCAATCACGACGCGACCGAAATTTTTAACGCCGCTGCCGAACAACTATCGAGAATAAACCGATCGTTTAGCGAATCTGAGGTAAACAGGTCCCTCGAATAACGCATGTCGAGGTTGGAGATGAGCATCTCGCGGTTCATCGATATTCGACGGTGACAGAGATTCCGCGCATCACAAACACCGCAAACGATCGCGTACAATTTAACGCGACTCAAACCGACGACGTACGCGAGTCACAAACGGAATGTTGTACAGCGCGCGATCTTTTCGACAATACGTCAGTATTTCGGGAAAGCGCCGACGAACAATTCCGCCTACCGCCACCGTTACTGGCCACGCAGGAAAGGTCGGTATTAATACCGTACGAAGACCTACGGGCCGCGCGGGCATCCTGCCGGAGTTCTCCGGGACGACGGCAGAGGACCCTGTTCGGTTGCTCGGGAATTCCGAATCGATCCTGACGCAGGCAGGTATTCACCCGTCGGGATGGACGCACGCGGTAGAGCCGCAATTTAAAGGAACGGCCGGTACCTGGTGGCGAACCATCAGGATTCTCGACCTATCCTGGGATGAGTTCAGGCAGGAGTTTTTGGAAAATTACGACAGTGCCGAAATTCAAGCCCGATTGCGCGCCGACCTCGTATCCGTTCGCCAGACGTCCGCGCAATCGCTAACGGAATTCGTTCTGAAAAAGAACCAACTCGCGCGCCGGGTAAACACCGAATTGTCCGAACCGCAACTCGTCGGTATTATCGACGGCCTCACACGCGACGAATTCCGCACGCACATACGGTTACACCGTCCAGCTACGTTCGCAGAACTACGCCGGATGGCGAGCGTTCTAGATCCCGGAATTAGCGGACGCGCGCACGATCCTGTACGTTCAAACACGACGCGAAATCGGCCGCGCGCGCAGCCCGGTTAACTAAAACCGGCAGTACGTGTAGGTACTGTGGCGAGCTGCACTGGCACAGCCGATGTCCTCACAGACCGACCACGTCGCGAAACGGCAGGGGAGCAAGTCAGGCGTAGTCTACTACACCGACTCCTCTCGTAACCCATGCCATAATAAAACGCCCGGTATTACACGGAAAGATAATTCCGTTCGTCGTCGTACACGAAAATCGAATTTTCGAATTTCTAGTCGCGCGATCAGGGAAAATCGATCCGAAACGCTGCCTCACAAAACCGACACCACGCGAAATACTAGTAACACCCACGACCAAACACTAGGACGCGTCGACCCAACCACATCATCACAATCCCCAACCTCGACCCCCTTCCACACATTTAAAGTAGCACGTCACGGCACACACCGTTGACGTACATGGAAGCAGGGATCGCAGGGACAAAGGCAACCGAGAGTAGGGCGGCGCCTAGTAGATATAGTGGGCCTATCACCATAGTGGGGCAGGTAACAGGTATTTCCGCACACCAGGGGCACGGTCCCCCTCCACATAACAACGTAGTGCGTAAACGCCCAGACGAAATCCCCACACCTGCGGTGGATCTTGAATTTCCGTCAGGGTTCGTTACAGCGTTGTTAGACACACAGGCACAAGTGTCGTATGTAAACCCGTACATAGCGCGTAAATATGGCAAATTTTTAAACAGACTACAATCCACAGTCCGAATGGCAGACGGTCGCATCACTCACACAAGCGGCACCGTCACATTCGAAGCTAGGATAGGCGATATCGACGTATCATTTCCGGTCACTATCCTAGACATTTTATACTGCGACGCGTTACTCGGACACGACTTCTTCGTCGAGAACGAAGTCTCCGTTGACTACGCCGCACACACAATTCACTTAGGGTCTTGAATTAGGACTTCAGCTTGTTGGAAAGGTCTCACAAAACCGATCGACACGAAACCTGATTTAACGCAAGTAGAGTTAGGAGGCAACGATCAAGTCCGTGCAAAATGGACGAGTATTTTAAACAAATACCCGTCAGTATTTAGCGACAAGGTAGGGCGCACCAAATTAATCGAGCACGAGATCTTACTAAAATCGCTAACACCGATCGCCCTAAAACCGTACCCATACCCGCCGCATAAACAATCGATCATCGACGAGATGATACGGAATATGGAAGTTCAGGGACTTAGTTCAGAGACCGAGTACTTCCCCATGGGCCGCACCAGTAGTTTTGGCAAAAAAGAAGGACGGTTCCGCCCGACTTTGTGTCGACTATAGGAGGCTCAACGATGTTACGGAATCCGACCCGTACCCTATGCCAGATTTAAATAAAATGATTAGGCAAATGCGTGGCGCAAAAATTTTCTGCGTACTAGATTTGAAGTCAGGGTACTGGCAAGTGCCACTCAGTCCAAGTGCGCGAAAATTTACGGCTTTCCGAACGCGTAGGGGCTTGTTTCAATTCAGGGTTCTACCCTTCGGTCTCAAGAATAGTCCGATGACCTTCGCAAGACTCATGAACGAAGCCATGAGGGGATATCTGGATGATTTCGTACAAGTATACCTGGACGATATCGTTATATTTTCCAAGGATGCTGACGTGCACCAGACTCACTTAGATAAAGTCCTCGAGCGCTTGCATAGGTTCGGATTAACGTGCCATACAAAGAAATGTAAAGTCGGATCGACCGAAATTTCTTTTTTAGGCCATCTTGTAGATGCGGAAGGCATAGAAAAGCAACCGGAGAAATTAGAATGCATAAAAAATTTCCCGGTTCCGAAAAAGGTAAGAGACGTGCGCAGGTTTCTGGGGGTATGCAACTGGTACAGTCAGTTCGTTGACAATTACGCGGACACGATTGAGCCACTATCTAACCTCCTCAAACAGGGCGTGTAATGGAAATGGTCGGGCGAGGCACAACGTGCATTTGACTCAGTCAAAAATGCGCTGTACTCGTCACCGAAACTGTCCACTCCCGATTACAGCAAACCTTTTTTGCCTCCAGACTGATGCCAACGAAATAGGGGCAGGTGCAGTTCTTTTCCAAAGGGGCGATAACCCTGAGGAAAGACGTATCATCTCCTATGCCAGCAAAAAGTTTAGCGAAACGCAAAAACGGTACGCTGCAGTCGAGCGAGAATGCTTGGCCATAATTTGGGCAACGGACAAGTTTCGTCCATATCTTGAGACACGACGTTTCGAACTTTTTACAGACAACACGGCTTTGACATGGCTACACCGCGCGAAAGACAAAAACTCTAAATTGACAAGGTGGGCACTCCAGCTAGCCAACTTAGATTTTAGTACCGCGCATGTACCGGGAAAACATAACGAGGCACCTGACTTGCTATCGCGTGATCCCGCGTCTGACTCACCTCTCGACGAGGATGTTCTCGAGGAAAGGTTAGTCGGCGTGCCAATGTCCAGCTGCGTTACACACACCACAACCGCGAACATATTCGCAACGGTAGACCCGAACGGAGCTCCCATCGACAGGGACACGCTCGTTCGCTGGCAAACAGACGACACCGACACACAAGCGATAATCGCGTCCCTTTCGTCAGACACTTCGGCGCGTAATACTTGCAATCCGAACACAGGCTCCTACATGCTAGACCCTGACGGAATATTACGCACCGCTACGGGCGCCGAGCAGTTGGTAGTGGTCCCAAAATCCAAGTCACAACCAGTGGTGTTCCCATAGGGTATACTACATATACGCAGTATACTCTCAAGCGTTTTTTTTAAAAAAAAAAAACATGGGTATACTGCATATATTCTCAATGAATTCAGATAGAAAGAAGAAATATATATATTTGTTAGGTGATTAACTTATGGGATTGTCGGAAATGCCGGTTGTTATGGAATATTCTTGAACAATATAATTTGGTAATATATAATGTATAATTTTCTGTAAAATCCCTGCAGTACATTACAATAACATCTTAAAACGTAATATTTTTAAATTTACCTATTATTTTATAATTTATGGTGTTGTTATTCAACTAATTGTATTATATTTGATATTACTATTACTTATTAGTTATTATAGTTGACAATACCGATAATAATGACGTATGCTAGTTTTTTCTCAATTTTTTGTGAATATATTTAAATTATTTTTTTAATATTATATAGAAATGAAAGTAATTAATATAAAATGATTAATTAATATTAAGTTAGTTATCATTAACACTTTCCTTTATTTTAAAATGCAAAAATTGAACAAATTAGAATTCGGATATTTTTTTAGTTTAGTATACTCTCAAAAAAATTGATGGGAACATCACTGGTCACAACACGTGATATGGCGGTACCACGATCACGCCCTTGCCAGCCATCCGGGCTGGAAGGAAAGATATAGGGCGGTAAAGTAAAGGTTCTACTGGAAAGGCCAGAAGAGCGACGTGCGACTGTACGTGACATCGTGTCATGTATGTGCGTGCACGAAGCCTCTGAACGCCCTTCCAGACGACCCGATGCGCGCTAGGGTCCCTCGGCAGCCATGGGAAGTCATCAGTATTGACCTCATGGGCCCCTATCCCCGAACGAGTCGGGGAAAGGTATACATACTGGTGGCGACCGATTGTTTCAGCCGGTGGACCGAGGCGTACCCTCTAGGGACCGCGACCACGAAAACAATTACCGAAACATTAGAGCGCGAGTTCTTTTCACGTTTCGGTTACCCGCGCGTGTGTCTCAGCGACAACGGCCCTCAGTTCGTCTCACGGGAGATGGCAAACGCTCTCGACCGCTGGGGAACACGGGGTTGGACCACGCCGATTTATCATCCGAGGGCCCACCCGGTGGAACGCAGGAACCAAGAGCTAAAGAAAGGTTTGCGCACGCAACTCACGACCGGCAAACATAGTTCTTGGGACGCCAAATTGCCGTCGATCCTGTTCGCAATTCGGAATAGGTGCAACACCCAAACGCATTACTCACCCGCGGCTCTGGTACTCAGTAGGGAGTACAAGAGGCCGGGTGACTGGGTACTGTGTAAGGGAGCACTAAATTCTGTGGTACCGAATGAGGAAAGAGCAGCGACGGAAAAGAGGGTGCTGAATAAACGGATTGTCGAGATAGGTAGGGATCAGAGACCAAAATTTAGGCAGGGTGACAACGTCTATTACAAGGCTCACCACCTATCCAACGCACACAAAGGGTTCCACGCAGGTTTCGCACCAAAATGGTGGGGACCAGTGAGGCTGGAAACTCAGGTCGGAAAAGGGGTCTTCCTGACTGATCAGGAGCCGCCTAGGAAACTACATGTGTCGTGCCTCAAACAGGCAAAATAACGTCTCTTGTTTTTTTTTTAGGATGCGGAGAGGACGCGGAAGAACCGGAAGGGCCCCGATGGGCGATCCAGCGCGTCTGGAAAGCCTGTTTTTGGAGGTCCGGGCGGAATCGAGAACTGTCACCTGGTGTCCCCCGCCGGAGGTCGCCCGGATGGTGCCGGAAAGCCAGTTGTGGGCCTATTCGGCTCTGGCAGTGGCGTACGCGCGAGGCCAGGCATCATCACAGATGCCTGGACCAAGCGCGACGCAACAGCTGCCGCAGCCCTACCAGCAGCCACAGAGGACACCACTGGTCAGGTGGGACAGCGTCCCACAACCACCGGTCCGACGGGGCCTGGGAGACACCTGTCGGAGGCGGACCCACACCCGCCGACTACGGAGTGGACCTTCTTCCAGCCGCTGTGGAGGGCCCCCCCCCCCTACAGCCAGCGGACCAGCTGAGGCCAGCGGGAACAACGTCACCTCCAGCGCCACCGACGTCAACATCTCCTACAGGGAACAGGAGAAGGCGGGTGACGATGGCGGAAAGGTTGGACCCGGCAGCAGCAGCACCGGCAACATCACCGCCGGAACAAACAACTCCTCCCAACCCCCCCAGGTCAGAGGCGGCCAAAAGGCGGCAGAAACGAAAGTTTCTAAAGCTGAAAGAGAAGCATAGTCTGAGGAAACTGGCGGAAAGCTGTCAAGGCGATCCGCCAGCCCAAACCGAACAGGGCTTGGACGGGGCAGGCTTCATGGAGGTCGACACGCCGGCACTCGAGACTTCAGGTCAAGGGTCGTCGGTGGGTCGTCCAGAAGGGGGCTCCGTCACGCGGACCAATGTCTCCGACGACGAGGTGTTGGAGGCTTCGGGAGTAACCTTCCCGGACGCCCTGGAACTGGTAGGTGAGGACCCTCCTTTCTTCTCCGGGTCGTCTCCAAACCCAATGCGTGAGTACTAGGCCATCTTGAGGACTCGGAACGCCCTCAAAGGCTTTCCAAGTACCAAGGGACGAGCCACGTACTCACCAGAACACACACCTACACACTGCACACCACACATCACACACCACAAACCCTACCTCCCACCCATCCAAAAATTTTGTAAATATTTTTAAATAATTGTAAATAATGTATATAGATGTAAATGGCCTAACTCTGTAAGCAGACACACACACATCATATACACACAACGAGGACGTCCTTGAGGATATCGGGACGCTCGACAGAGCTACCCACGGGCCAAGAGGCGCGCCAAGTTTTCGAACTCATGCACCCCACGAGTTCCACGATACCGCCACGGTCGGCGGCTTGGCATGGGAGTATGACACGGTCCGACATGGTACGTACGCATGTACCAACGATGTCGGACGCGATCTAACTATCTAGTCAGCCACCAACCTAGGCCGCGCGCCGGTACCCACCGAGACCTCCAATCCAACAATGGAAAGGAGACTTGGAGGGGCCCGACGTGAGCTGCTCGATCGCGACGACGAGTCCGTACCTTTTTGCGTACGACAGTTCGCCATAACACATCACCAACGACCATACCACGTTTTTATTTTACTTTTGTTTTCTTAACATTAACCACAGGCCATAGTGCAGTAGTACTGTT
>JAIUCT010003406.1:0-18402 GCA_021307375.1 Tetraneura akinire | reverse complement strand
TATTATTATTATTATTATTATTATTATTATTATTATTATTATTATTATTATTATTATATTTCGCAAGAAAATTTGCATACTTACGTATCTACTCCGGTGGTCTAAGATACAGGACATCTTAAAATATTCAGTTTGTAAATTCAAATAAATGAAACAATTTACATAATCCATCATTAATAAAGAACAAATATAATAATAAATTAATAATAATAATAATAATAATAATGATGATGATAATAATAATGATGATAATAATAATAATAATAATAATAATAATAATAATAATAATGATGATAATAATAATGATGATGATAATAATAATAATAATAATAATAATAATAACAATAATAATAATAATAATAATAATAATAATAATAATAATAATAATACTTACTTAAGGGGAACGGAAACGATTTTTCTTTCTATGTTAATAACACTAAAACGCTTTTTATGCGGTCTACACTGGACGGATTTTGAATTTTTTTTTTTTGTTAGAGGAATGCATTCTCTAAAGTGACTACTGACTATACTATTTTCAATTTAAGAACGCACCGCGCTCGCGCATCCAAATGAGCGCTGAACGTTCTGTGATTGGTTCTCATCATCGGTTGATACCGAGTACGACGACGTGCCGGTTGCCGTCGTTGTAGACTATTGTGGCTTTGTGTACAGAGTGCTAATATTCTCTAAATACAAACGCACCGCCGCCGCCTAGTTAGTTTACAATAATATTATACTCGTTAATAAACCCGCGCGGTTAATGTATTTAGAATTATTTTTATTATATTACCTATATTATATATTTACTCGTATATTATACCTATTATATAACCCATTTAATAAATAATAACAAATGTAATTTGCATAATTAAGTAAGACTGTTTTATTTTTATTTACAAATATGCAATATGGTATTGAAATACAAATAAACAAAATATAAACAAATGATAAAAAAAAATTAATTTTATAACGATCATAGTAAAAAAAAAAAAAATTTAAATATTATTTATCATTAATCAATAATTTTTAAACCGTTTTTCAATACAATATATTATAACACACATAACAAATGTAATATAATAACAAATGTAATTTGCATAATTAAGTAAGACATTTTTACATCACTACGTATACAGAAATCGTTGGTATGCTAAACCGGTATTTGGCAGCGAGAATGCTACCAGCGGCGAAAATACGCATCGACAATGTCAGTAGAGGGGATAAATGCGCGAACTCGGACCGAAAATCGTCCGCCGCCCGGTGCGTTCTTAAATTGAAAATAGTATAGTTACTAAATTTTGACTTTTATACACTTGCATTAATATTTTGATATTAAATTTTTTAAAAAAATTAACATTTTGCAACTCAATTATATTAAATTATATACACAAAAAAAATGAAAATCGAGCTACTAGCCACCCTGGAGAATAAAAAAAGAATTATTAAAATCGATCAAACAGTTATCTTGAAAAGAGAAATCTACGAAAAGATTTCAAATGAATGATATTTTTACTAATATTGAGTTATCGCTACATCTATTCTGTACTATTTAATTTAAACCGTGTGTATAAATTGCAAAATGTTACCCCTTATTAAATAGACGCTTCCGTTCCCCTTAATAAATCTAACACAAAATGACTTTAATAACGGATTTTATTGATATGTTTATTAAACTGAGAAAAATAATAAAATGTGTTTACAATATATTCTATCAAGTATATATTTAAAATAAAATTGAGCACTTGTGATTATATTTTTATAATTATTTTAATAAAACACAAATCACAAAAAATGTATACTATATTAATAATTAATAAATAACGTATTTCTACAACTACGTTTTTATCATCAAGTGGTTAGGTGAACGTTGTATACGAGTATATACTAAAAAACTACTAATTTCTTTCGGACACCATTCATAATATTTTTTTTTTATTAGTAAACACTTGTAACTGTCTTTTAATCAAAAATATATGATGAAAACAACAGACTTATTAATTATGTAATAAATAACTCTTTTCTAAATAACAAAAAAATACGAATAAAAAATAGCTATATTATTTATGTAAAAATCAGGTAGGTCTAGTATATATTTAAAATAAAATTGAACACTTATGATTATATTTTTATAATTAATTTAATAAAACTTGAATCGCGAAAAGTCCCTCCATAATATTTTTTGTTACCAAAGATAAAATATTATAAATATATTTATACAATAATAAGGTGGTAAACACTTGTGACGGTCATTTTCACTAAGATATATGATGAAAGTAACAGACTTATTATTTATGTAATAAACAAATTACTTTTTTCTAAAAAAATAAAAATCGGTTAGGTCTGGTATATAGAAAGATGATGAGACACATTTTATTAGATGTTATTTTTATATTATTAGAGACGAAACATCGTTGATGATATTATAATTATATATACCGTATAATCCAACGATTGAGTAATCAATTAAGTTAAAAAAAATTTTTTACTATTTCTCAGACAATCTTAAGTATTGTGTTAAATTTTATAAACAATTGTGAGTGTACAATGAGTCACAGATCCCATATCGAAGTAATTGATCGAACATTAAGAGATCTTAAGTGTAATAATAAGTTTATGGCAAGCCCGGATTACGGTTATATTGGGCCCCGGGGTATATATCACTGATTGGGCCCCTCAGTACTTTAAATATGAATATATGAGTATTAAGTAAATATTTTAATAACATTAAATAATTATTGTGCTTAAATTAAATTAAATATTTACCTAATATTTTATAAAACTAGTAAAATAGGATTTCAGTTTATTTAGTTTATTTTTTTATACTAAACAATATACAACATGTAAAAATGTCATTGATTATTATAAAATAATTGATGTATCATATA
This sequence comes from Tetraneura akinire, assembly GCA_021307375.1. Lineage (NCBI taxonomy): Eukaryota > Metazoa > Arthropoda > Insecta > Hemiptera > Aphididae > Tetraneura > Tetraneura akinire. The sequence continues at coordinate 15,517 of JAIUCT010003406.1, read as the reverse complement.
TACATAGTAAAGGTTAGTCAAATAAATGTTTAATATACACATATTATCATTATGATATTGATAACTTGCATATAAAATAATATATAAGTTGTTTAAAGTTAAAATAATATTTCTAATTAATTTCACTGAGGTTAAAAAAATTTCTGATTTATTTTATAATTTATAGATAAAAGTTATTGATTTTCAACAAATTATAATGTACAGAAAATAATAGTTAAATTTTGTAATAGAAATGGGCAATGTTACATACCAATGGTTTATAATTTGTAAGGGATTAGTAGATTATTATTTAATAATAATAATAATAATAGTCAAAATTGTAAAATTATATAAAGATCAAATACCTACATATATTCGTAATATTATTTATTTATAATTAATATTTGTAAGTAATACAATTTTATATAATATAATAGTTTATTAATATTTTATTTAAGTATTTAACTCTCTCAGTTGCAAATTGTTCAGCGAACCTTTTCTAAATTAACGTCTGTAATGATACAACATTCAGAAAATATCTTGCAAATGATTGATTTTAATCAAAATTTACAATTCGCAAAAACTAAAGATAGATAAATCTATATAAAAATAATTTAATATATATATTATATATGTAATATATTATTTAAAACCCCAAATCTCAAAATTTTTTTCTAGCTTTGGTTTTTGCAAATTGTTGTAAACTCTGATTAAAATTAATCATTTGCAAGATATCATTTTCTGAATGTAGTATCATTAAAGACGTTAAATTATCTTGAGTCTGGCTTGTTCTATATTTATTTTTTATATGTGTTAATTTAGAAAATGTTCGTTCTGCTCATAGGCGGAAATCCATTGAAGAAGTTGGGGGGGCTACAATATTTCATCATAAACCTAACTGTGGTCAAGATATCAAAACCAAGTCTTAACAAATTCTAAATTTACTGAACTACTGAATACTAAAATACTGAGTAATTAATATTAATTTACACACACGAGTAAACATGAACTTTGGATATTTCCATGTTAGATCGGACATATAATAGTTACCTATGAGTTCATAAACAAATTTACAAAATAAAAACATAATTTATTATGAGGTGTTATAATTTTTTTCGTCATTAAATAATATTGAAGTTACATTTTTATATTTTTGTAATATTTTTTAAGGGGGCTTGTGAGGATCTTGGGGGAACTAAGCCCCCTCAAGCCCCCCCGATTTCCGCCAATGGTTCTGCTGAACTATTTGCAACTGGTAATAAACAACCTGGTGCGCCATACCGGACGGCTGAAACTGGAAACGCACGCCACGATTATGTAGTATGGGATGAAAATATAAAATATTAAAATTATTATTGAAAAATGTGGCTTGTCAAGAATGTATTAAATATTATACAATGCATTTTTTCTCTGTTTAAAAGCATTTTTTTTTTTTACCATAGATTAAAATACATATTTTGTCATTTATTGTGATCTGTGAATTATAAAAGTGGGCCCCTAAAGGATGTGGGCCCCGGAGTCGTGCAACCCCTGGCCCCCCTTAAACCGGGCTTGGTTTATGGGTGGCATAACATTTGTTTTCGCTGGTGATCTCCGTCAAACCTTACCAGTGATCACTAAAGATACTCGAGCTGATGTCGATAATGCTTGCTTAAAATCTTCCCCTATATGAAACTATGTTGAAAAACTATATTTGCGAACAAACATGAGAGTTTATTTATTCGAAGGGGATGATATTTTTCCAGCACAGTTGTTGAAAATTGGAAATGGAACTTTAGAAATTGAAAATGGTTGCATTTCTGTTAATCACACGATTGGACGGGTGGTCAATAACGTGGAAGAGTTGATTTCTACAGTTTATCCTGACATTTTTAATCTGTCCAATAAATCTACTTATCCTTGGTTATGTGAAAGAGCTATTATCTCTCTGAGAAATGTAACAGCAGGATAAATCAATGATATCATCCTTCCGAAATTCAATGGACACTCACGTGAATATCTATCTATTGATACAGTTACATCAACAGATGATGCTATTCATTATCCACAGGAATTTCTCAATTCTTTTTCTCCTTCGGGATTTTCTCCTCATAAGCTAAAATTAAAAATTGGTGCTCCAATTACATTATTACGTAATCTTCAACCACCGAACTTATGTAACGGTACAAGATTACAATTAAAATCGTTGCGAAATAACATTATAGAAGCCGTAATTCTTACAGGGCCAGCAAAAGGAGAAATTGCATTTTTTGCATTTTTTCCAAGAATTCCCATGATTTCCTCTGACGTGCCGTTTTCTTTCAAACGGATATATAAACGGATAATTCCAATAAATTTTTTAAAACTCCAACTTCAAAATTGCTCGAGTTATAGTGAAATATTGAAATAAAATTCGTCGAAATTTCAGTTTTTGTGACAAATGCCGTTTTTTGTCATTTTTTGGTAGTTTCTTCTATCGCATAGGATCAATTGTGAGAAATTCGAAATATGATCTTAATAAAGTACCAACTACATCCACTTTCCAACCGGAAATATGCTATTTATGAAAATCGGAGCATTATTTTTGGTAGAAAAAGTGTCTTCGGACAATAATAAAAAAAAAAAATAACAAATAACACATTACTTAATATGTAAAACATATAGATTTTTTCGCTTCGCACACAAAATCTAAAATAAAATAATATCCATTTTCAATAATAGCATTACCACGAGTCCACAGAGTTAGCAATATATATCTGTGAGATGACTATATTAATATATTGTTTTTATCAGTGTTCGCCGCCGGGCTCTTAACATGCAGTTAGCCCTGACGACTTGTGCCGCAGGATGAATCAGGGATGGTGGGGAATGGGTGACTTGGAATAGAACCTTATAATTAATAGGAAAACAATTTCAATTTATCATGAAGAGCCGCAAATGGCAGGCCCATAAAATATATTAGTACAATACTATCTAAAAATGTAGGCGACCTCGTATATGTACACTTAGGAATCGTAATATATACAAATAATCTCAATATAAACTTTAAAACAAAATATATATATATATATATATGTATGAATACAAATCAGTACCGCTTCTATACTCTATAAAATGAGATTGATACAAGGCGGCGACCAATTTTCGTCGGCGACGCGCAGGCAACTTGTTGGTTCAACTTATCGTGTTCTTTCGGACGCTTCGGTCGTCCGTACCTTCGGAATGTTAGGTAGATGTACGTGCGTACGTCCTTATTAATCCCCAATACAAAAATATTAATGAAAACATAACCGCGACGGAGTGTCGTATGAAACAATACGTTATACGTGCCAATGTAGCTTACTGTACACTTTAAATTATTTTAACTCATCGGCAGTCGATACTGAAATAATGAGATGTTCTCGTCGTCGGACCGCCGCCGCGGAACAAAGCCACGCCCAAACTTACTAATAATATATAGGTACAATAAAAATAAAAAAAATCTATAAAAGTCCATCATGAATTAAAAGATATTTATAAATATATTGTAGGACTCCATATGTGTTACAAAATTAAATTATATTAAAAACGGCTTAAATAATTATTACATTTGTTATTATTTATTTTTATTCACAATTTGTAATACAAAGTTTTTGAGATTAGAAAGTTATTTCTTAATAATTGATTGTTCAAATAATACATTATATATATATAAAAAAAACCCATTAATATACTATAGTTTCATAATCGAATGATATAAAAAGAAAAAAAAACATTCTCAAATTCCACTGAGTTACCTACTCTAATATATTCTGTTTCTTATTCGCCTGACAATATAAAATCATTTTTTTTTAAATGCATTAACATTTGTAATGTTATATTTCTTATATCATCCTTACTAAATGATACATCATAGTCTCTATCAATTAATTGTTTAATTTCTGTCACCATGAGTGAATCTGTACCGAGGTATTTCAACGGTATAGACTCATTATTACCATTGATATTTTTAATACCCAATATTTTAGTAATAGCATTTATAAAATTATCATTTTTGGGATCAGAATACATTTTCTGTCCTATAACCAGTGATGACAATATAGGAAATGGATAATTTAAGAATTTTTCTAATACTCTTAAGCATGATTCAATGCGTTGTAATTCTACACCACCAATAAATCTATCCTTTTTTAATACATCATGTAGAACTCCAACATCTCCAATTGGTCCCCATTGAATTACCAACTAATAATAATAAAAACAATAATTCGGTTAAATTTATGTCAGTATAGTTTCATAATAACAATAATAATTACACCTGGAAGGCCATCATTATATCTCTTTTCACAAATTCTTTCCATACTAGAATTAGCAAAGCCATAATTAGATTGTCCAATATTACCACGTGCACAAGATACTGACGAGAATACAATAAAGTAATCAAGTTGAGGACAAAATTTTCTAGTTATTGCATTCAAATTTTTAGTTACTGTAACCTTAGGTTTACAAACAATATCAAAAGATTGTTCTGTCTGATCCTTGATTAAATTGTCACTCAATACCTAAGAGAAATTAAAAGTTATAAAAATTACTACAATACATAGAAATAATGGATATAAGAAAATTAATATTTTGTGTTACTAAATTTTATACAAAAATTCATTGAAACTTATAAGATATATTTAAAATTAATTATAATATTGGGTTTATAATATAATATTACATACTAAAGATAAATTGAAGACACCACCAATCGGTCCTAATTTATGAGTTTCATCAATTAATTGTTTGGTATTTTTTAAGGTTAAACAGTCTATAGATGAAATCAATACATTCACTCCAGATTTTTTCCATTTTCTTATATAATTAGCTTGATAACCACTTTTGATTCCACTGCGAGAGGTTAACACAATATTCATCGCCCCTTTAATTATCAGCCAATTAGCGAGTTCTAAACCAAACCCTCCAAGTCCTCCTATGATTATATATACTTTGCCAGGATTCAAATATATTTGTGGTATTGCAGGTATGAATTTGGTAATAGGCTTTACAACTTCACTTGTCTCTTCATCTCTTATTTTCAATACTACTTTTCCAATATGCTTACCAGATGCCATGTATCTGAATGATTCCTCTACTTGAGAATAATTGAATACTTTTGTTGGAAGAGGATTGATTAATCCATTTGATAGGCCTTCACTTATCAACCGCAGAAGTTTTTTCTTCTCTTTATCATTAAATGACGCTTTAAATATTTTATCCAGTTCAATACTATGGTATGATATGTTCTTTGGGAATATAGACATTTCTATAGTAGAATTTTTTTCTAAATAATTTTTCTCGATATCTAGAACACATCCATTATCGGCTAAACATCGGATAGAAGCTTGAAGTTTATCGTGAGTTAATGAATTCAATACGATATCCACACCACGTCCATCAGTTTCTTTCAAAATGTTTCCTTCAAAAGTAGTGTCACGAGAGTTGGCAATATTGTTGTCGGTCAACTAGAATGAAATTAATTATATTAATTATACGAGTATAAATAACAATTTTAGTTTCCGTCAACATTACAGAATTTTTATCATTTTTTAGTAGTTCTTCTTACATGAAAAGTTCAAGGAATAAACTAAAGTAACTTCAACCAGACATAATTTCCAGATTTCCTATAGGGAACATACTCTATTGATGGTAATCACTAATCAGTATATTATTTCTGGTCAAACAAGTGTCTACATACTTACTCGTATATATAAAAAAAAAAAAAAAACAGGAATAAACAGTACATAATTATTATACCAAGAAATATGAAATATACAAAAACAGAGTAGATTAATTTAATAGAGTTAAATAATCATTAAATCATATAAATGTATATTGTTGCGTAACAACCATACACGACTGATTTTAGTGTCGTGAATGAATACTGTCGTAAATTCAAATAAGATTTTAATTTAACTTATTAACATTAAAACAATTTAACACAGTTAAACAATTCGTTGAAAAGTCTTCCTAGAAAGTGAGTCAAGTGCAGATAATCTTATTTTTTAAATTTATCCTCTTCTTAAACTCTGGATAGTCTGTGGTCGTCTGATTAATACTTCATTTTGATGCCTTTTTATTTAAGTTGCCAATCTTAACCTTTCATCTTGTTGTTGAGAGATATATTTTCAGTTTTTATGTAATTCCGAATTTTATCAAATAACAAGAATATTAAGTATTTATATTTAGTATTTTACAGTAAAAATTCCAAGATCATATCATGAACTATATTATACTCGTATTATTATTTATAATGTTATTTTTAATATAATATTAATTAGTTATGATTGCTGTTGTACTTAAAAATATTTGTAAAATTATAATTAAAATTAAATATAATAGATGTATAATTTTTTAGATACTAATGGTTGAATAATTAAAAAGTATAATATACTTTCTAATAATTATTTATGCATTCATGATAAATAAATGAAACATATTTAATTGTGAAATTAATAAATTCATTTTTCTCAAAGAATTTACAGTGTGTGCCACTAATATTATTCAAAGAATGACCCAATATGTAATAAAAAAGCAAGGGAAGGGATACAGGTGAGAAAAGTATACAAATGTGCAATCATTGTGTTTAATTTTAATTATATAATTTGAATGCAATGGCAAACCATTTCATTCGAGAAAATTTCTGAGCGAAGTTCCGTCATATAATTTTTTTCATAACATTTTCGATTAACTAAAGATATCAAATTTAAACAGCTATAAAAAAAATTGAGACTAGGGATTTTTATGTAAATATAAAATATATTTCAGTAAAATTATCAGACTTTGATGCCAAAAATTGCCAATTTTATCAAACATTATATACCTAAAGACGAGAATTTTACGAAATATTCAAAGTCCAATATTTTGTAGAAAAATTAACGTACCGGTTCCAAAATTTTACCACATATATATATATATATATATATAACTTATGTGAATACCGCCAATAAACTTTTTAAGTCTCTAACTTCAAAATTTTCTGAGTTATCGTGAAATATTTAAACCGAATTCGTCGAAATATCAGTTTTCGTGAAAAATACCGTTTTTTCGTCATTTTTTTCATTTTGCCATATAGCTAATTCTAGCTAGATAATTGGAAAAAATCACCTTACACTATTATGTATATACTCGTATCACTGAATGGCTCTTTTATTCTCATTATAGACTTTAGTCTTTGATCTATCTATTATATCTGTGAGGGTGCTCAAAAAAGTATTATGAGTTTTACGATGGAAATTTCTGTTTATAGATATTAGTTACAATAATATTATTACTTTGATTGCTATTAGTAACAATAATATTTATATTATCACTATGGTTATTAATGTTATTATTATAAACAAATATTTATCCGATGAATCAATTTCGTCGAAGGAAAAATGTCCTTTTTTCGTTATTATTTCGTCCTTTTTCTGTGTGGTAAGTGGTCAATTTTGAGAAATTCGAAAAATGACCTTTATAAAGTACAAACTACAAACAATTTTTAATTGATAACATATAACATTCGTGAAAATCGGAGCATTATTTCGGGTAGTAAAAGTGTCTTTAGACATAAAAAAAAAAGACACACATCATTGTAATACCAATTCATTCTTAGCTCTGCTCAGAATCTAAAAAGACCCACATCATTGTAAAACCAATGCATTCTTCGCTCCGTTCAGAATCTAAAAACACATAAGCGTAAATTGGAGGAGGCGATGAAGGACGACAACCCCTTAAAATGTTTAAGACGGTCATTGCTTCTCTAGACTATTTTAAACAAGTTTCAAAATTACAATAATAAATAACTATTTAACTTATGATAAAGTCTTGAAAAAAGAATTTTGACCTTTATAAATACAAATAATATTAAATATTATCACTATGAAAAATATAGTTTTTAATAATTCCTACACCTACTCCAAGGATGTTTTTGTATGTATTGAAATTTATATATATAGTTTTTATAAATTTTTTAATTTAATAAAAATAATATAGTTCCATGTAATTTTATCGTTTGATGTAATTATATAATTAAATTAAAGAGTATATAAAATTATAATATTCTCACAATTCCTAAAAATTAAGCTCAGGGTGCACCACTTTATTAAGCATATTATATCGAAATTTATATATATATCTAATGCAATACTTATAACAATTTGTTCCCCCTATAAAAAAATGACCAACTTACGCCTATAACCACGTATATTTTTGAATGTATAATTATTATATAAAATTTAAGAAGAGAAAAATATACTTATATCGTACTTCATGGACTATTTGATATTTGACAAGATATGATAAAATTTGAAAAATCTTAAATACGGCCCCACCTGGTTTTCAAATAATATCTTTAAATATATATAAAAAGAGTATACAAATGAAATAATATATCAATAATATAGAAATTATTCAAGAATAAATTTCAACATTGCCATAATTCAGATATGTAGTATTAATTTTCTGAGTTTTGATATATTATTAATGTTTTATAAAAATATTAGTATTGGTGATTGATATTCATTATGGTCCTTGTATATGTATAAGTATATAAAAAGCATCTAAAAAGATATACAAAAATGCCTTCACAAATATTAAATTTACCTTTGGAAAGTGTGATTTCAAGAATTTTCTTTTTTCTATACTACTAACAGTAGTATAAACTCTAACACCCATATTAAGAGCAATTGTGATAGCAGCTAGACCAACACTTCCACTGTCTGCATGAACTAACAAAGAACTAGTAGGTTTCATTTTTCCTTTTATACATAGAGCATAAAACGCCTAAAAATATATACAGGGTGATCAGAATTTCATGTTACAGCAATTTTCTCTGTAAATATTCGAAATAGAGAAAATTTTATAATGAGAAAACTATTTAGTTTTATATAATATAAAATTATTTGTATGTTAAAAGATTGTAAATGCCCTTAAGGGGGGATTTCAGGGATCAACTTTTAAAAATCAAATGGTAACCCTTATTTTTTATACATTCATTATATAATATTATTTTTAGAAAAAATTTTGGTGGTGAAATTTTTTTTAAATATTTAACACTCTTAATATGAGAGTGATTTGAAGTTTTTTTATAATATTGTAATTTTATATAGTTCAATATAAATAGCGTGGAATTTTTTGCTGATGGACTCTCATGCGAGAACATAGGCAATAAAAATGCAAGCGCGCACATTACATTTGGTGTCGCGCCGTGATGTCTGTAAAATTGAACCATAATTAATAATTATTATAACCTATTATGCAATTTAAAAACTTCAAATCACTCTCATATTAAGAGTATTAATGATTAAAAAAAATTTTACCACCAAAATTTTTGTCAAAAATAATATTATATAATGAATGACATGTATAAAAAATAAGGGTTACCATTTGATTTTCAAAAGTTGATCCCTGAAACCCCCCTTAAGGGCATTTACAATTTTTTAACATACAAATAATTTTATATTATATAAAACTAAATAGTTTTCTTATTTAAATTTTCTCTATTTCGAATATTTACAGAGAAAATTTCTGTAACATGAAATTCTGATCACCTTATATATGATAAAAAACATTATTATGAATATTAAATTAATTTATCATTATTTATTATATATAAATAATATTAAATAGAAAACCTACTGTTGCATAATCAAGAGGTATAGTAGATGCTTGTTCCAATGTCCATTTTCTAGGAACATCCCACAAAAAATCATGATCCGGATTTATGTAAGTAGCTATTCCATTTTGATTAAGTTTAGTATTTAGGCCCATGACTCTTTTACCGTCTGAATTACGTCCGGAGAATTCTAATCCAAGAATGCAACTCTGTAATAACAAAATAATGATTCATGATTACTTAAAAATAATTTAAATAATAATTAGGACGGTGCTCGGATGAAAGGAAATACGTCAAATTTTACGATTTTTTTTTTCTATTGCATATTCTTGTAAATCTACATTGATTAACATGATAAAATTAAAAAATCGCAGGTTCTTTATTTCGCAAAACGCATGTGAAAAAGCCAAAAAGGTAATACAAGAGTCGTTGTATCAAAAGGATTAACTCGATATATTATTTTTAGTACATTTATTCATATATAAAAATATCTAAATTATATTCTGGTTTTAAAATATATTCATTATATTAAAAGTTCTAACAATATTAGTAATGAAAAAGAAATTGAATTAACAGTTATATATCAAATACATCATAGTCAAAAGTAATGTGATATAATATATGTAATAAACTAATAACCAATATGTCATGTATAATAGGGAATAAGTCTCAAATAAATTCAGTACTAAAAACCGAAGATTAATGGTAATATAAATATGGAGGAAAAACAATATTTTAAATTTTATCTAAATTAATATTTGAAAAAGACGAGCTGATACTCCTAACGCAAGGATATAGGTGTGCAAATCATAATGTTTAATTTTAATTAGAATTTGAATTAAATGATAAACCATTGCATTCGAAAAAACGATTCTGAGCGAAGTTCAGTCAGATAATGTAGATATTGATTAATATATTGCCGTTTTTTCGTCGTTTTTCGTACCGCATAGGGTTAATTTTGAGAAATTCGAAAAATGACCTAAATAAATTACCATGAAAATCCACTTCGATATCGAAATTATATACTATTCTTGACATCGGAACATTATTTCGGGTATTACAAGTGTCTTCAGGCATAAAAACAAAAAAATTAAAATATCAATTTTAAACAGCTATAAAAAAATTGAGACTATGGATTTTTCTAATATTTTGATATTATGACTTCAGAAAGAAAAAATAAAAAACAAAAAAAAAAAAAAAATTATAATAAAACGTCGGTCACCCATCCGCTGTCGATACCTGGCTACGGTACTTAACACCTAGGTAGCTTACGGGAATATTACGCCAACTCCACACGTCTCCCATAGAGCCATAGTTTTTATAAATGCCGTTTGTTCGTCATTTTTTTCATAATATTTTCGTTTAAACTAAAAATATAAACTATAAACAGCTATAAAAAAAATTAGGATTAGAGACTTGAGACTTATAGAGACTAGAGATTTTTCTAATATTTTGAATTAACGTTATGTAATATATAAATATACATAAGACAAATTTTTAAACCTTAATGCCATAAATGGCCAATTTTATCAAACATAATATATACAAATAAACGATAATTTTATGAAATATTCAAAGGCCTATTATATAATATTTTGTAGAAAAATTAACCAAACGGTTCAAAAATTTTACCATATATATATAATAGCTATGTGAATACCCCAAAAAAATTTCAATTCTCCTTCAAAATTGCCCGAGTTATCGTGAAATATTAAAATCCAATTTGTCGAAATTTCAGTTTACCACTTTTTCATCGTTTTTTCTACCGCTTAAGGTCTGTTCGGTTGTGGACTGTATTAGTTTTTAAACCTTAATAGAAAACGATTATATATTTTGAAAACGATCTTTTTATTAACACATATTATGATATTCAATAATTATATTATTATAATAAATCTCGATACTAGAGCACGAACACACGACTCGTTCGAGGTCGTACGCGTACTAAGCCACTAGGCAACAACGACCGTTGTCGCGATAACATTAATTATCGAGCTCGTCCAATTATTACAAGACGCAACAGGGTCAATTTTGAAAAATTCGAAAAATGACCTATATAAAGTACCAATTACATCCACTTACCTACCAGAAATATATGCTATTCATGATAATCGGAGCATTATTTTGGGTAGTAAAAGTGTCTTCATACTTAAAAAAAAAAACACACTCATTGTAAAACCAATACATTCTTCGCTACGCTCAGAATCTAAAATTAACTAAAAAATATATAGTATAAAATTTTAAATAATTTTATAATTTTTCCAAGTTATAAACAGTTTTTTTAATTTCCAGAAAGTAGTGTTTTTGCACTTATTCCTTTTTACACGAGAACCGTCGATATACATACTTACTTGTTGTTTACTAGAAATTGCTGTATCAATAGATAGTTTTCCTGAAGCCAACATAATATCTTTAAAGTTAATTGATGAGTAATAAATTGTGACCGATCTAATTCAAAATTATAATATAATATTATACATTTTAAATTTTTAATATAATATTTTATTATAATGTCTAAAAATGTATGTACCTTATTGGATACACTGATTATAATTTTATATACTATTTATAGTTTCAAATGAAAAAAAATAAAATAGAAATATTTTTGAACCCTTGATATTATTTTAAAATCATTCATTAAATCATACATTATTATAAAAATGATTAAGATAAAGATAACATATGCGATTGAAACAGTGCCGGCCTTAGGCAGGGGCAAACGGGGCACTTGCCCCAGGCCTCGCGCTTCTATTTGAATATTTGGGCCTCGCGATTGTAATATTTATTAGATATATCAATATATCATATATTATAAATGTAGCTTAAAATTTTAGGATTTTGAAAATTTGATATAAAATTGAATATTACGTCTTATACTAATATTATATTATATTATATCTACTAAACAGAATAACAAAATTAAAGTAATAATGCGGGTACCAATGTACCATACCAATAATAATTAATATACCTACCATAGGTATAAAAAAGACGATTACAGATAACAATTTAAAATTCCGGTTTATATATTATTGTGTCGTATGATGGAAAACTATACTAACATTTGACCAAACATAATATTATATTTCTTATATTCTGCCATTAGCAATATAAAAATTATTTTTATTTAATTTGTGAAACTCCAGTGGATACGTTCAAACAATATTTTTGTAAGCATTAATTCTCCTTGATATTCATATTTTATTATTATTATTTATTATAAATTAATAAATAATATATTTGAAGAAATCTTCATAAACAATCTCGTTAAGGCTTACGATGTTTGTTAATATTTTATAATTAAGCATTTGTTTTTCAATATTATTTTAGTGTTTAAAAAATGTATCTTTATGGTAAAACTACAACCCATATTTATTATTTAAATTACTTTTAATACTTGACTAATTGACTATATTATAATATTATTGATATATTGATCATTATTACGTTTTTGCATATAATATGCAACATTGCGTACGAGTGGTACAATCTTAATTATTGCATACATTTTATTTTTATTATTTATCTACTGTAATAATGTACTATAAAAATATTTATTATATATTTAAAGTATGTTATTTATATTTTATTTCATTTTCATTTAGTAAATGTATATTCCAAGTAGGATTAATTGCAGATGTAATAAAAATATGTATTACGTTTATGCGCAACATTGCATAATATGCAACAAACTTAAAAATTATTTTTATAAACAAATTATAAATCAATTTTTGTTATAATTGTTTTTCCCAAAATTTATAATCAAATCACTAATTAATTTTAAAAATTATATCACGCATTGGAGAGTTAGTAGTTGCTATAATATTGTCAAAAATTGTCCGTTACAATCAGTGTTAATTATCATAGACAAATTACCTTTGTTAGAAAAGTTGCTTTTTTTTTATCAATAATTGGGTATAATTTATAATTGTATTATAAATTAGTAATTATTTATAAAAAAGAACGTATTATTTTATTGTAGTTGTCAAAAGATTCAAATTTTAAATTTTGAATTTGCCAAACATAAAGCAAGAAAAGTCAATTTAATGTAACATACTTTAATTAATGATATTTTTATGACAATGTTTTAAGCCTGCTAATAATTATAATTATAATTTATAAATATTAATGTACCTGTATTGTTAATCATACAATTTAAAAATTAATTACTTCTTGTTTATATATTTAGTTAAAAATTTAATACTTTATACAAAATACCTAAAAATTACTATATGAGACCTAACCTAAAAATATTGCCCCAGGCCTCGCTATAGTCTAAGGCCGGCTCTGGATTGAAATCATCATTACATATTTCCCGGTTCTACGTCAAAATCGCGAAAGCAAAATCGCGAATGTAAAAATCGCGAATGACAATATAAGCGAAAACAAAATGAACAAAAATAAAAAAAAAATTAAATTAAAAAAAAATGAGCTGATACTCCTGCCGCACAGGATACAGGTGTGCGAATCAAACCGTTTAATTTTAATTAGAATTTGACATTGCATTCAAATTCTAATTTTGTATTTAGTTGACTCATTTAGGGGTTTATGATAAATAATTTATATTGAACGTATAGAGACTGATAAATGTAAAAAGATGAGCTGATACTCCTGCCGCACAGGATACAGGTGTGCGAATCATAGCGTTTAATTTTACTTAGAATTTGAATGCAATGATAAACCATTGCATTCGAAAAAACGATTCTAAGCGAAGCTCAGTCAGATTATAATTTTCGTTTGAACTAAAAATATCAACTTAAAACAGCTATAAAAAAAAATTGAGATTAGGGATTTTTCTAATATTTTAGTATGATGTTAAATAATATGTAAGTATACTACTGTAAAATTTTCACACCCTAATACCAAATATCGCCAATTTTATCAAACATTATATACGTAAAAATGAGAAATTTACGAAATATTCGAAGTCTTATATTTAGTAAAAAATTTAAAAAACGGTTCCAAAATTTTGCCACATATATATAATAGCTATGTGAACACCCAAAAATTTTTTCAAGTCTCTAACTTAAAAATTGCATGAGTTATCGCGAAATATTAAAATCAAATTCTTCGAAATTTTAGTTTTCGCGAAAAATGCTGCTTTTTTGTCATTTTTCGCCGTTTTTTCTACCGCTTAGGGTCAATTTTGAGTAATTCGTAAAATTACCTAAATAAAGTACCAACTACATCCACTTTGCTACCGGAAACATACCCTGTTCGTGCAAATCGCAGCATTATTTCGGGTCTTAATTTTGTTTTCATACATAAAAAAAAAAAATCACAGATCATTGTAAAATCAATACATTCTTCGCTTCGCTCAGAATCTAAAATATATAACGATTTGGCAGAAAAATTAAAAGTAATTATTAACAATATTATGATATGACCCCAGCTTTGGAATATTTAAAAGGTATGGCGTTTAATTTTTCATTACAAGTATAACCATTTTTAATAGTATAATAATTTATTATATTAATATACATATTTAAATTTTTAATAGTATTGTAATGAAAGAAAAAAATATATATTTTTTTTAATAAGTACCTATAATTTATCATGGTGTAATATTTTATTATAAAAATAATGTGTATATTTAAATTTTTCAATAATTAATGTAAAAATAATTATTTTTTCAAATTAAAAAAAAAATACAATTATTATTATATTTTCGCTCATTTTGTTTTCGCTTAGGCTAGTCGCTGACAGGCAATTTTCAGTTGCGCGATAGTTGCGCAACAGTTGGATCATACCGCGCTCACTAATGCAACTTTTACTATCGCAACATAGTAGGCGCGCACACATGATACAACAATTGTTCAGTTGCATCATGGATTTCGTCGAGGTAGCAGCAGTATGTGCTTTGGAATTAAAAAGAAGGAAGATAAAAAAAAAGAAGAAATATTGGGTACATCCAATAACTTCAAAACGATTGATTAAAGG